>CP139502.1:192071975-192118304 GCA_021014915.2 Artemisia tridentata subsp. tridentata | reverse complement strand
CGACTGTTTCCCCGTATACTCTGTTTTCATTCATTAGATATCTGATTGAGTTTGAACTCTTGATTTGAATTCTGTTGACCTCAGTTATAAGTCTTGAACTCCTTTTAGAACTTCCTACTGCTGGTGCAATTAATTCGATTTGAAATCCTATTCGTATTCCATATGAACTTTTTGAAGATTCACCTATCGTCCATTCTATGTTGCATGGACCTTCTGATCAGAAATCAACTTAATTTGTCTCCTTCTGAGAAATTTGAACCCACCTCGTTTTGATCTGAGTCATGAGAAACTTTTGGTCTGAAGATCTTTTTGGAAGAAACTCCCTGGGCGTGAGAATGTTGTGATGATCTGTTGCGACTTGCTACGACTTCGTTTAACATTTGCGACTTCAATTTTCGAGGACGAAAATTTCTTTTAGAGGGGAAGAGTTGTAAAACCCAAAAATTCTTAAAACATGTAAAAAGACCAAAATGCCCCTACAATCTAAAATTTTGATTTAAGAAGTCCTTGAAGCACCAAATTGATTCCAAATCTCTGTAAATAAATAACTTATGAAACCAAATAATATTGTGGCACATGTAACACATTAAAAACATCATTGGGACACCTAAAAACTATACTAGGCCGAATTATATTTTGAGAATATACATACAATCTTTTAAAATTTAAAAATATGTACTATACTTGGAAAATGCAATCAAATCTCAACCAATTTGAGTTGGTCTTCCACTAATACCGAACTTTGAGGCTTATCCCCTCCTCTTTACACGGCATTCCCTTATTAAATTAACCCTATCATTTGCTCCACACAAAAACCAAACCGTGGCCTTCAAAACCCTAAAACACAAAGAAAATTCATCCCACATACAATCCGATTGTTCCAAGCTTTGAAGCAAAATTTTCTTGTGATCTTTGACACCTAAGGGAGGCTAGAAAAATACCCCTAGAGCTGCTTGTGGCCTGATTCGAACCGGTGATTATTTGTCCTTGGCGAGGCTAGTTTTGAAGATTTGAGGCTGTTGTGTGGCTGATTCGATCTGTGGGGGTTTTTCTTGTTCGCAACTAAGATTTAGAAGGTATAACTCGTTACGTTTCATACGTCCTATATACAACTCGTTTATCATTTTATCATGACTCTCACATCATACATGATCTATGAAAAATGTCTACAAGGGCTGTGAAGGGCTGTTGTGATCGTGAAATTCTTGGTGTGTTGTATCTTTGATTCGTGGGTGTGTTTGATATCTCCTGGTCTTGTTATTTTTCTGCCTAAAGGTACCATCTTCAGTTTGTTTTCCATCCATTCGACTCATTCATTTGATTTTTAAGCTGTTGGAAAACATGTTGTATTGAACTATTATAAACAAGCCGTATCACCTTTATTTGTGATAAGAATACCACAAAAACAAGCTACATAAAATCATGAAACCTTAATATATATATGTGTCGACCATGTTTCCGTTCTTCGAATCAGTTGTTACACAAGCTTTTGATCTGGTCATATTAACCTTAACATGTCCTTTGAAACGCGACTAAAAATCTGATTTAAAAAAAAAAAAAAAAAAAAAAAAAAAACCTAAGAAATATAAGCTAGGTGCATGCATGTTATACGTGGGATAAGGGTTTGAATGGTGTGATCTTATGTGAGTTTATGGCTCGTCATTTTACGTATAATTGTGTCGTATGTGTGGTTTATAAGGGCTGAAAAACATGTGTTCTCTACGTGAACTAAACTTGTAATGGGGTGCGTGTGTGGAGGATCAGAATGGGTAGAGTATCAGTTTTGTTTTGCCTCGTTATCACATGATGTGTCTCGTAGTTTTGGTGTCGAGTTGTGTGCTTGTGCGTGGGTTATTGGGTAGTCTAAAGAGGTTGTTATGCATGCTATAATCTGAATTAAAAAGGGGTTAGGATTAAGGTTTTGGGATTGGTTAAGCGTGGGTTTGCATGAGATTTCTTTTGTGGGTTTTTCGTAACAAATAGAGAAGAGGTGGCATGTAGGGTAGCTCTTGGGTCTTCCATTTGGTTTTTGATTTATATAATAAAGAGGGTCTCAAATTGCTTTAAGCAAGAATGTACTTTGGTAAATATAATAAGAGAAGCTAAGGTACTGTGCGCATGGTCACCTCCTTGTTTTGGTCCTACGCCTAAATTTCATATCATAGGATAGCATGGTCACTGTTGGAAAATTGACAATACAATTCTAGGTGTAAAGTGTACTACATAAATATTTTAATGTTAGATGCACCAAAACCTCATAGATCACCCCATACATTATTATTTTGACACATTAAGACCCTACACCTACTTCATATCCATAATAAGTCCTAACTCTTGTGAGGGGTCATTTTAAAATAATTAACTTAACTAATTAGTAACATGAACAATAAATGTCTAATTTTGCTAAAACGGGAAACTACTAAAGTAAGAAAATTATCAAAATGGAAAGTATACTAAAATTCAATTGAACGTGGAGTAATATTTGATATTTAATTCGTATAGGTTCCGTGAAGTGGGAATGATCATCTTGTGACTTCTTTTTGTTGCTTGCTTTTGTTTCGAATAAGGTACAGATATTCTGCTCTTTGTATAAGGAGCCTTCGGTCTTTATTTTGATTCGTATTAGGGTTTCCCTATACCATTGCTATGTTCCCTACACTTTGATATGAACCTTTGATTTCTGAACCACTTATATGAACCTTTGGCATTTGAACTTTGACATACGAACCTTGAGATTTGGACTATGATTATGACATATGAACCTTTGCTTTGATTTAGACCTTTGACCTTTGACCCCAGTTTGATGCTACGAGCCAAATTATTTCCTAGCCATGAAGGTAACATGGCCGTGTCATTGATGCACCAATGGCATGACTCGTGTGTGGTTCGAGTGATTAGCCACACCGTCCCCATTTGATATGATATGCGCGCTTTATGATTTGTTATGGCCAATATGATTTGTTTGGGGGGGGGCGTATGGATGCATCCTAGATTTGATTTGTGTGATTTGTGAATTTGATATGATTTGATTTGGTGACTGATGATGGGTGCAATCCACGTCTTTCACAAAATTTGGGAGCTAGCTACTCCATTTGAAGAATGAGGACACCCCTCATATTATCTGATTGTCTGAGAGGTCTCCCCTCTATATGATTTGAAGATATTGGGTTACGATATGATATGATATGATTTGTTTGGGCTCGTGGTGGATTACTGTCCTAAACCTTACTCTTTATTTTCTTTTCCTATATCTCATTCATTATGATATGCCTGTTCATTTCCATTTGCCTTTGTTTCCGTTTATTATATATCTGTTCACTGGGCTTTTTAAGCTCAGCCGCACGTTTCTTTTCGTGTGCGGCAGGTTTTAGTTGGAAGCTGGGTATGAGTGAAGAACTGTTGGACTTAGAAGACCTTGATAGTTATTCTGAAGTAGAAGTGAGTATGTAGAAACCAAGATCTAGCCCATCTAGGATTATAGCAACATTGATTGATATGCACAGCGGAAACATAAGAACAAGAACACAATCAATATTACTTAACAAGGTTTTTCTTTATTGAACATAAAAATAAAAACCTACTACTACTAAGAACGCGTATACACGTTTCAATCGACTCTCATTGGAGAGACAATCTATGAATGAATGAGTTGGTAACCTAGACGCCTACCCTCTTTATATAATAGAGGGAGGTTACAAACCCTAGCTTACTAATAAAGCTAACTATTAACTATTAGGTCCCTATTGTTTCTTCTTTCTTCATTCTTGCCTGTAGGTTTTGTAATCATCAAATCTGTAATTCCCAACAATCTTCCCCTATTTGATATTACAAAACAATCTGCATGAAGAAACAATAATAAAACATGACATCACAAACAATAAGCTGCACATCATAAATCTTCTTCCCCTTTTTGTAATCATCCAATAGGGGTCTTGTGCATCTCGTAATCGCTTCCCCTCAAGTGATGCATGTAGATGGTAAGTATGTTTGAACAATAAGCTTCCCCTTAAAAGTATACTAACCATCTGCGAGAATCATGAACTCAGAGTCATAGATCATTTCTTCCTTCAGTTCGAAAAAGACATCATGTAATAAAATGCCTTTGGATAATTCTTGTAGTCAATATATGCATGGCGATCACATGCAATGGCCGATAGTCTCAGTGAGCGCAGACGGATCAACCAGAAACCACTCAATGCTTATGATTATTTTTCCTTTTTAATAATCATATCATGACTTGTATGGTATCATATGCCCCCCAAAATATTTGTAAAGCGCGTGTAACTGTTCCAATTAAGAATTATCCCATGAACTGAATCTCCAAAACGAACCATGCAACAAATGTCTTTACACCTTATCTGATTTAGTGCGAACAAAAAAATGTTTATTACACCTCAGTTATGGATTGTCGTCCCGGACGTTCATCACCCATAACCGCCTCGTTGATCCCAGATCAAGCCAATAAAATAATGTGTGTGTGGTCCCGGACCTTCCACACCATTATCCTGTTATGTACTAAACACCTTGTAAACACCAAACCAAAAAGTAGTCAAGCCATAAGTATCACCTCGTCCAAGATCCAAGGGCGTCTGAGGACCTACTATATTAAATATAACGAAATAAAATATATCGAAACCAGCACAAACTGAATCCACCAGCAGGAACCGATCAGCAGAAACCAAACAACTACCAGCAGGAACCAACCAGTAGAAACAAAAGCAACCAGCAGGAATCAATTTTTTTTTTTTTTTTTTTTTTTTTTTTTTTTAACAACGAAGAGCAGAATCCGAGCAGCAGAAACAGTACTACCAGCAGAAACACTGCCAGCAGAAACCGAGTAGTGTAGCAGGAGTATCAAGAAATCTCAGCAGCAGAAATAATATCCGTAGCAGCAGAATTAATAATGAGAACAGATAACGATCAGACCAATATAGAGCAGATCCAATGTCCCACACTCCACATTCGAATCTTTTAATTCGTACGAGATACAATGAATTAAATACCACCAATCGAATCAAAAACAGCAGCAACATCCAAAATTAAATCTCACCATACGAATTAAAATAATCAATTTACTTCCACATGCGACAAGAAGCAATGAAGACCACGAGGTAAACATAATTAAAAGAAGCGACCCATTACCTATGTTGACCCATGATCTGACACTACCACAGCAATAAAGACCAATTAAATAATCAACAGCAGCCGCTTAAAACTGCTATAACCGACAAGTACTGATCTTGCTGTCCCACATTCATAGATCAATCAGATGAGAATTAAATAAATCAATATTAGTAGCAATTGACAAAGAAGTTAAGTGGCCCTTTAATCGATTAAAATAATCCAATAGAAGAAGCATAATAATCGATTATCCCCACATTGATCCAAACGTCAAACCAATTTATAGATCACCGTACCCCACAATCGAATGATGTACAACTTGTTTAATTCTTTGACCAATCAATCACAAACCACTGCCCACATACAGTCCGAGAATAAACCAATTGAAGCCCCAAGTGACTATCTAATCAGATCTACGGAGTATTAAATAATGGATAGCCAATTCACAATAATCAATTAATCCAATATCGAGAAAACCCATGTGACAACCAATTAATGATACGAGGTTTAATTGGAAATCACAACTGACAGACGAAAATCAATCTTCATAATTAATTTTCATAATCAGTACGATGTATCATGAGATTCGATACCAAAAATAATTACCTCAGTATATTTCAACATCTGCTGCTGTACGATCCAGATCTGCTTCTGTACCAACGAACTACTCCAAAACTGCTCATCTTCGACATGAAAAAACCTTGTAGAACCCTAGATCAAGAACCACCCGCTCTGATACCAAGTGTAGAAACCAAGATCTAGCCCATCTAGGATTATAGCAACATTGATTGATATGCACAGCGGAAACATAAGAACAAGAACACAATCAATATTACTTAACAAGGTTTTTCTTTATTGAACATAAAAATAAAAACCTACTACTACTAAGAACGCGTATACACGTTTCAATCGACTCTCATTGGAGAGACAATCTATGAATGAATGAGTTGGTAACCTAGACGCCTACCCTCTTTATATAATAGAGGGAGGTTACAAACCCTAGCTTACTAATAAAGCTAACTATTAATTATTAGGTCCCTATTGTTTCTTCTTTCTTCATTCTTACTCGTGTGTTTTGTAATCTTCAAATCTGTAATTCCCAACAACTTTAAGCAATTATAAAGAGAAATAAGAAGCAGAAGCTCATAAACCAAAAACTGACATCAAACAATACCTAAGAAGCAGAAAAGTTCAAAATGAAACACTTACATAAAATAAGCAGATGAACAATGATTTTGACCAAATTTGACTTTCATTAAACATTAAGAAAACTGAGTACAGATTTAAAAACCTGAATAGACAAAAATTTAAATGATTACAATAAGCATAAAATAAGCTACTACTAACCTACTCCTAATGCCCTAAAAATCTAACTAAAAACAACTAACAGACCCAAATCGTGGGTGAGAGAGGGTATTTATACACCTCAGCAGAACCTTCTGGGTCTTGCCACCTTGGCAATCCGTGTGCTATCTCAGCTCCAATCCACCCTTAGATCACTTCTTTCTCACCAAGCTTCATTTCCAGCCTTAGGATCAAACGTGTGAGGTGTTCGGACCAATAAGCAGCTGCCACGCGTCATTCCTCTTGTCAGACCCTTCTAGAGAACCAATCATTTGTCCCTTTTGCCCTTAATTGCGGTCAAAACATACGGTAAAGGATCTAGGGTTTGGGTGAATAGTAATTCATGGGATTGGGTGAATTTTGGGGAGCGGTATTTGTGAGAGAGATAAGTGTGAGTGTTTTATTTTTATTTCTTTGACTTTGAGTGTATAAGGGATTTGACCGGGTTGGACATGGGTTCGGGTCAAAGCTTTTGGGATGGGCTGGGTAAGAATTTTAGTGGGCTATGGGTTTAGGATTTAAGTGGGTTGGGTTAGAAGTTTAGGATAAGGGAATCTGGTTTTAATAAGGGTTAAGTTTTAAGGGTTTTAAATATCTAGGGACTAAATGTGTAACTTCTGATTTTAAGGGACCTTTGCTGCCATTATTTAAAAGATAATCCAAAGGCTGAACTTGACATCTTCTGATAGATGGAGGACCACGGTTGACTTTTTGACATATTTTTCTTCCCGGTTCTGGTTCTGAGCTGTTTCCGTATCCCGTGCTCGTTTTTCTGGTTCTTTCTTGATTTTTGTCCTTTTCTTCGATATCCGTGCCTGCATATGTAAAAACACAAAAACACAATATATTTGGCATTTTGGTCGGGTTTTTGGTCTTTTTGGGTCCGGTTTTGGTCTAGAAATGGTATGTGTTTAAGCACATACCAAAATTCCCCCAGACTAAGCTATTGCAATGTCCTCATGCAATGTTATAAAAACACGTTTTCAACACCGAAAATTTCCAATCTCTTTTTACTAACTTTGAGAAGTAGCAAAATTTTCAAAAGAGATTAAGAAATCTTAAGTTCTAAAAACTCCCCGATTTTCCTTTTATTCTATTTTTGTATTTTTCTCATTATTCAAGTGACGGCTTTGTTGACAATCGTTATTTTTCAATAACGTTTAGGGTCTTCGAGCAGGAAACACGACTCATAAAGAAGTGACCATACGGATAAAATTCGTCGTCCCTGATTTTTCACGAGTCCCCAAACTAAGCTTAAAAACGAAATCATTGTCATTTACAAGTTAGATTGCCAACACTACTCAGAAAGCTAATTGTGTAGTACTTCTCGTTCCCAAATTCCTATTTTCCTCTATTTATTTTATTTTTGGTGAGAAATGAATTTCTTCAAATTCTCGTTTCGATAGTTTTTAAGCCGATAAAGATACCTAGTTTAAACGCTAAGTAGTTTCCAAACCTTCCCTCGAAAACCGTTGCATACAAAAATGAGGTCCACATCAAGGTCTCTGATTTAACACGATTTTGAGGATATCCCTTTTATTTGCGACCGAAACAACTCATCTACGAGTCCAGAGACGGAAGCCTTTATTAGGACACCCCCGGAGTCGAGATTTGGCATTTTTAACATTATTAAGCATATTAACGTATTTAATCCTTGGCCCTTTATAACAATCACAACATCGGCTGCGAACCGGCAAGATGTGATAGTCTATTATGACCTTGGAATTTTTCCTCTGCCTTTATTAGAAGTCTACAACATCGGCTGCGAACCGGCAAGATGCAGAAAACTTTTTATGGCTTTGGATTATTATTATACATTATCATATTAATTAATTATTTGCCAAACCCCAAGTCCTACGGCTTTTATAACAATCCCAACATCGGTTGTGAGCCGGCAAGATGGAATAGTCTATTACACCGTAACACTGGCAGTACCTTGATGTGTACCCAACTTTCATAAGCAAGGATCCTCTAAGGAAGAAATAAAAACTAATTATCGCCAAAACTAAAATAGCTTTAATTATTCCTAGATTTCTATTTTTAAGGTGAAACAAGCTTATGGGAACAAAAAGCCACAAGTAACTTTGATGAGCTCTAAAGAGAACCAACTACTCCACGTTTAGCAATCTAACTTATAAACAACTCTATCATTTCTCGCTCTTCGCAAATTTAAAATCTTAAATAATAAGATCCGCGACTGCTTAGCCTTATAATCAAGCCATGCATATATAAAGTCAAATACGGGAACTTGCAAACTCTTAAAAAGAATTCGCGTTTTCTAGCTCCTTGTGTAAAAGACTAGCACGAGCTTATAGATTATAAAATGGTTAAGGGGACAAGCTAGGGCTCAACACGCCCGGTCAAGTCAGAATTTTATTCCTACTCTCACCAGCGGAAAGTCAACAAAAATGTCAAAATTATTATATTTTTGCAAAAATTTTTAAATTTTTCTCATTTTTTTTGGATTTTTTCAATTTTGGAGGAAAAACGGGGTTGCATGAGAAAATGGCAAAAAGTGCAAGGCAAAAATCAAATCGCAAGATTACCCCCCCAGACTAAAATGAGACATTGTCCTCAATGTCTTAAAGGTAAGGGTTCTCCTACATAAATCTAAGGCCGTTTATGAATTATGCCAAAAGATAGATGCAAAACGATAAGATTTTAGGATATCGATGAGCAACGAATGATGAAACTCGAGTAGCGTGAAGGAAACTACGAGCACGAGAGTCTTCATCATCGGGCATTCCTGGACACATCACAGAAAAACACGAAACACAAGATATGGAAGAGGAAGCCCTCCTCACTCACTTTATTAGAAAATAGATAAGAAGATAGAAGGATATGCATGGGGTGCCTCCCACGAAGCGCTTGTTTTTGGTAACCGAGTCACATGAGCTTGACTCGACCCCGAATTTAATTGTCCTTGGGGGAGCATGTGGAAAAGATAATCTCAATCGGACTTTCGTTCCAGATGTTTGGATAAACACTGAAGCATACGAAAGTTCCACTCCGATGAGATACCCACGGTATTTTTAGAAAGAGGAATCAGAAATGGGGATACCGGGGTCAAAGATGGTATCCTCACTCCCGGAGGAGTGAATAAGAGGAAAGTCACCGGGTAGGTGAAGAAAGGAAGAAAGATCATGATAACAATTGTAAAGAAATTGTTATCCTCACACCCGGAAGAGATAAAAAGGGTGGGTTGGGTGGGCAAATTATCATACTTTTCAGAAATCTCATCCACCACTTTAGAAGTCACAACACCCGTATCGGGCTTGATATCATCGGGTGGTTTAGCAGGCGGACGAGTGGGTGATGGCTCAACGTGTAATGACTCAGTTTTATGAAGTGAAAGGGGATCATCATTAAGCAATCTTTCAAGAAAAAGATTTTCCCCTTCCGAGTCATGGGAATCGTCAGGGCGAGGTATTGGTAAAATCAGCTCATCAAATGTAGAGTCCTCGTCCTCGACGTTCTCTAACCCTTCATCGAAAAGAGGATTAACTTTGCAAGAAGTATACTCATCATTGAATTCAAAAAGAGGGTTAGAGAAAATCCCGGAGGTAACTTTGGAAATGTCAAGAGAATCTTCACAAGATTGCAGATCACTTTCACCGTCGGATATTTCCTCGGACTCACTTGGGATTGGGACAAGGTTCTCAACATTGTCTGATTCCGTTGCCGGAATAGTGTTAAGATGCTCGTCCCCCATTTTTAGAGAGTCCTCGGGTTCTTTGGTAGGAATGACGGGTGCTGTTGCAACTGACGAACTCTCATAAACTCCCCACCCAGAATCCTCATCATCGTCGTCATCGTAAACGAAAGTTTGACGATATTGGGAGCTTACTCTAGCTGCTTGTTCTTCAGCTAGAAGTTCTCCAGAAGTTTCTTGGGTAAATTGATTAACCATATCCTTAAAGCTTTTTGTTAACTCTAGAAGTTCATGGTTATATTTCTTTGTTGACTCTAATAGTTCATGGAGAAGTTCTTGATTGAGTGTTTGAGATGGTGTTAGAATCATATGGTGTTGTGGAGGTTGGAAATTGTCAAAACCGGGAGTACTATAACAAGGATTTGGTTCATAGTAATTTTGATTCCACGGTTGACATTGATAATCATTATGAGGACCTCCACAATTTGCACAAGAAAAGTTCGGTGTATCATTGAAATACGGATCTTGCTCATAAAAGTTTTAGGGAGGGTGAGTGAAATTATTTTGGGGATAATTGGAAATGTTCGGATTAAAATCATAAGTGTATGAATTTTCGGCTTCCGAAGCACAAAACGAACAAAATCCATTGATCAAATTTCTACCACACCTCTCGCAAGTGCACCGTTGACAATAAGACGATGTCGGATCAATCGAATCTCCACACCCATCGCAATATCGTTGATCGAACGAAGATATATCGGGCTGTGGTGGGTAGTTGTAGAAATTTGAAGAGTCGTTGAATGAATTCGTATTTGGATTATAATCAACTGAATTCCTCGAACCACAAAACAAACAACTTCCATTTCGAATATCATTTCCGCACCCTTCGCACGTACACCACCGACAAGGTAATCCAAAAAGCGGTTCTCCACAACCGACGCACGGGATAACCGATTCCATCAGAATTAAAAATATAGAGGATTAAGAAGATAAGAATTAAACATTTAAGAGGATTAAAGAAGATTATTTTTGGGTTTTGAAATTTAGAAACATGAAAAATCACAAAAGAAAAATGGAAAATAAATTTGAAGAGAAAATCTTTTTGGATTTTTTATATATAAGAAAAAAAATTATTATCTTTTTGGTGATCGTTTTATCAACCGTACTCGTTTCTTTCAAAACTACGCGCAGCGTGGCGGGAGAGAAGAATGGATCTCTCTTCAGTCTGCAATTTAATGTCAAGACTTCCTTAAACCCCGTAATTAGGTTGTAGTAAAGAAATAATCCAAGCAACGTTTAACTACACGATCTCTTTTGTTGTTTATTCGGAATGGTTTACAACCGCCCTCCTTCAACGGAAGACCGAGGATGTTTATTAAGATGTGTTTATGAAAACACTTTAGGAAAAGTGTTTTATTTATTATATTTTTGTATTTTTATTTTTTTATAAAAACGATAACTTCCGAGGAAGGGTCTTCAAAACACGATTCGACGAACGAAATCACGAACTCACTTCAACCTTCCCCGGCAGCGGCGCCAAAAATTGGTTCGAGTCAATTATAGTCCAAGGAAAACACACAAAGAAATATGTGTTAACCCGAGTCGTTTGTCCCGACGAAGATCGAATGGAATTTGTGTTCCCGGAACGTGATTCGTGTAGTGAATGAGTGTGTATAAGTGAGAATTGTGATTTTATACTACGAACAATGAAATATGAAATAAAAACAACTAATTATGCTAATGAAACAATTAAACTAAGCACGCGAACTTAAAAACGAAAATTTGAATTTTAAAAAACGTTACGCGACGAATTATAAAACGTAAATAAAAATGAAATTCTAAAATTTAAAACCTAAAAATATAAAATAATTTTTCCTATATTAAAACTGATAAAAGAAAATTTTTGGAAAAAGAAAAATATTTTTTTGACTTTTTAATAATTTTTTATGAATTAAAAACTAATTAAAACTATTTAAATGATTTAAAAATAGTAAAACAGCTAGGAAAAATCTGAAAATTTTTGAGTAACTTTAAAATAAAATTTCTAAACTAGGAAAAATAGTTTTGAACCCTGAATAAGCTCAGATCAGTCAAACAGCCAAATAAGCAGTTTTAGAATAAGCCAAAATTAAGCAATAGTTGACCAAAAATATTCAAAAGCTCAGGACTATTATTTCCAACTACTGGAAGCTTAAATCAAATGAAAAAGATCAAATAAGCACAAACAATAAGCCTATAAGCAGCCTAAAAGTAGCAAGGTAAGGGCAGAAATTCTGATCTAACAGCCCTACTTAGCAGCCTCAAAAAGCAATCCAAATAAGCAGTATGATGAAAACTTATGGGGGCAAAAGAATCATAGCACTCCTGGCTTCCTAAAAACACTAAAGATCCAAATTCCAACAACAAATGCTCATAGAAATAAGGTCTATAAAAGTAGCTAGTGGACTGAATAAGCAAATTAGCAGACCTGAATGGGGAAATGCAGACTTAAAAATAAGCTGCTAGATAAGCTCAAAATGTAACTACCAGATCATTATCTTAAAACCTAGTGTGTGAATTACCTGAAAACCAAAAAATAAGTCCTAAGGTCTACTTGTCAAACCAGAATTAAGCTGAAAGCAGCTCATGTTTGTCCAGTTCAGTAATGCAGCAGACTGATGACAGCAAATTTTGAATTAGGACTTGTGCAACTAATTTGGCCTATGAAATCTAATCCTATGAACTTAGAAAAGGCAAAAGTTGCTGACCAAATAAGTTCAGCTTATACTGAGCTTATTTGGATCAGTTGGATCGAATTAAGCTACTTAAGAACTAAAGTGCTTCTATTAAATCAATACTACTCAAATGCTAACTGAAATCTACTGATCAATCCTATATTAAGCTTGAATCTAAACTCAGAAACTGCAAATGAATAGTAAAAACAGAATCCACCCATTTTGACCCATGAACATGCTTAGTTCCAAACAACCCTATTATGATCTGTTTTGAGGATATGAAATGAAATGGACTTTTTAAGGCTATAAACCAGAACTCCAGCCACCACTAGACTAGCTTTAATTATGGAAAGAAATTTTTAAAAGCAAATAAGCTGTTTCAGCAGCTTATTCTGAGTTTGTCTTTTTTTTTTTTTTTATGACTTTAAGCAATTATAAAGAGTAATAAGAAGCAGAAGCTCATAAACCAAAAACTGACATCAAACAATACCTAAGAAGCAAAAAAGTTCAAAATGAAGCACTTACATAAAATAAGCAGATGAACAATGATGTTGACTAAATTTGACTTTCATTAAACATTGAAAACTGAGTACAGAATTAAAAACTTGAATAGACAAAAATTTAAATGATTACAATAAGCATAAAATAAGTGATGTGTTTTTTTATGTCTATAAAAATCTACCAAGTTTTAAATTTATATTTTGCCGAACTAACCTATAGACTCTAAACACTAACGAGCAGTGTACCCGGTCAATGTAGATAGTTTTTAGGTAAGCAAGGGTCGTTCACTAGGAGCGAAGCTAAAGTGATATAATGGTATTCCAATTACTAATCTAACTAAACTAAACTAGAAAGCAATTAAAGATAAGGGGGTTTAGCCTGAGAGGCTACCACGATATTGTGTGTTTAATTAAACTAAATACGAGAAAATAAATATTAAACTAATTAAAAGCAAATTAAAGTAAGGTGAATTCAATGATAGAAGAACATGCTAGCCAAGTCTAATCCATCTTATAGTTATATAAGCTTATGTCTACTTGTTTTAATTCATTCAATTGTTTTGCCGCCAATCCGATTATCAATCCTGTCACGATTAAATAACCTACCATCGTGGTGGGAAAGAGGACATGATCATAGTGACCTATCTAGCATCAATACTAACTTATTGCTTTAAACCGTCTAACCTAGTTTGGCATTACGCGCTACTAGTCCTAATAGTGGCATGAGGCACGGTTCCGGTGTGTTCCCTCTAAGCCGTCTATATAGGATTCAGATTACTACACTTATGATTCAATTAAAGTAACCACAATTACAGATAGTTAAATTACAATATTAAACCAATAAGTTCATAATCTAGTTACATAGACTTTTACTAGTTATAAGCAATAAACGAGTTTTTATCGATAAGCACCCAATCCAATAACAAAGTAAACACATCAACACAAACATAAAAACTAATAAAACTTCATAAACATGACTAACACCTAAGGGTGTTAGCCCATAATCTCAGTAACAATACATAAAGTTGTAATCAAAGCAAACGAATAAGAATTCATAATGAAAACGATACGCTAACCGAACGATTACACTTAATATAAGGTTCTTGAGATGATCTTCTAGGATGATTGGATCTTCAAGGAGGTCTTCTGCTGTTTGGAGGGGTTCTTGGTCTTCTGGGAACGACCCCAAGGGTCCCCAATGATACCCTAATTCGTTAATGAGCTCGGTATTTATAGATTCTAAAATCTGGGTCGATACGGCGCATCTAGAGAGTTAGATGCGCCGCATCTATAAGTAAACGTAGCCTCCAAGTCTGAAACTGACCCAATACGGCGCATCTAAAGACCAGATGCGCCTCATCTCCCAATACGGCGCATCTAAGGACCAGATGCGCCGCATCTCCTTCAGATTCAGATAGATTTTCTTTTTCTCTTCGCGTGGCCGCTTGAATCAACTAAATTGGAGTCCGGATGAAGATTTTATGGCCAAAATACGAAAGCATCTTCAAGTGTCGACTTGTAATCTTGACTTCTTCATTAAGCTTCTAATCTCCACTTGATTTCTTTGGTAAGGATTGTGTATGGCCAATACGGCGCATCAGATTGG
This sequence comes from Artemisia tridentata subsp. tridentata, assembly GCA_021014915.2. Lineage (NCBI taxonomy): Eukaryota > Viridiplantae > Streptophyta > Magnoliopsida > Asterales > Asteraceae > Artemisia > Artemisia tridentata. The sequence continues at coordinate 192,103,367 of CP139502.1, read as the reverse complement.
TCCGATGCGGCGTATCTGGAGTAGAACAAGTTGGTTCTTCTTCGTTGACCAAAGTTTCATATGCGACGCATGATAAAATCAGATGCGGCGCATGCTTCAAAGTCAGGCAATGGTCTTTAATCTCTTCAATTCAGCAGACTTTTCCAACTTGATTCATTTTGCTCCAATTTCCGTCCGAAATCATTAACTTTCACCAAATGCTTGTTTATAACTGAGAATTACAAAAGTAAACGATTAAGTGTCAATTCTCATATAAAGTGATATAAAACAAGTCATTAATATGGGATAAATGATGCTAATAATATGTCGTTATTTGATGTCATCAAATATCCCCCCACTTGAACTTTACTTGTCCTCAAGTAAACCTTAGATTAAACTTATGAAAATGTATCCTAAAAGATATTAGGATTAATTTTTATATTTAAGCATGTATTTGTTTCATCATAATCACACAACCAAACACTTAACGAATTAGAAATAAAATAAAATGTTTTTGATAAAAGCAAATCTAATCGTTTAACTGTCCAATCGTGACGAATATTCTATCATAAGCTTGGCAAGTATACACATCTCCCCCACTAAAGCTAAGGAATAACAAGTCTAAAGCGGTAAAAAGGGTTTTTAGGCTTAAGGGTTAATCATTCTCCTTAATCTCTATCGATCTCAAATTCCAGAAAAGGCGACAAAATCACAAATACATGATCGAATCCACGAACACGATACTTGCAATTGCTCAAATCCTTAACTCGAATAAGCTAAAGATAGGTCCAAACTTCACCAATAATAATATATCAAAAAGGGCGACAAAATCATAAATACATAGCCGAATCCACGACTACGATACTTAAGATTGCTCAAATCCCTAATCTCAATAAATCAAAGGTTTGGTTGGATAAAGAATAATATAGGGTATGGATAATATTTGGGATATAAATTGGTGTAAAATGAAAAATAAACAAAACAAATAAATTAAAATCCTAAGTGTGGTTAATCACTATCCCAACCATCCCATGAATAAGACTCATATCATTGAATAACTCACGCTTTAACACTTGAAACACACGCTTTAGGTAGACACGAATTATACTCAACAAGATCTCAATCAAAGAATAAACCTTAGTTGGCGTTCCCATAACTGCCAACTCCCATTCAATCCATAGATATAATATACAACAATAATGATAACTTTACATAACTTTACAATGTTGGTAAAAACAAACTTCCAACTTCTTCTTTCTTTTCTTTTCTCATTTTTTTGATTTTTTTTTCTATCTCTTTTTTCTTTTTTTTTTCTTTTTTTTTTCTTTTTTTTTTCTTTTTTTTTTTTCTTTTTTTTTTTTTTTCAAACTACTAACATAAACATAGATGTGTAAAATTTCACCACATCACTATAACGATAACTCTGGATAATTTCTCCATACTTTTCATGACTTCAGAAATAATGGTAATAGTGAAAGTAGTAAACACACGAAAAATAAACTCAAAGAAATACAATATTTACTTTCACTCCAATTGCATTGTGCAATTTCCCGACCTAACCATAGATAATGAATTACGCACGCGAACACAGGTAATGTAAGGAAACACACTTTGCCTAAAGCAATTAACTAACCATGGATTTTAATCTATAGGGTAGGCTAAGGTGTAAGGGTGTAACGAAACATTATAACAAAGGTGTAAGAAACGAAAGGAATGGCTCTGAGTGTTTTTTCTAGGGGTATCTTACTCTAAAAATGAGAGTAACAAAAGGGTTTATACGGGGGTTAACTAACCAGTGTAGTTAGTTAATAACACATAACATATAATAGGCTATTTGGGTGTAATCCTAGAAATTTACCAAGTTAGACAAGTCATTCCAATTATATAAAATAATACTTATTATGGTGGTCTCGAATAGTATACAAGCCAAGTTCTAAAGTTTACAAGTCACCGGCACACTCATAGATTTGTGAATTTTGATAAGTTCACAATTTTTAAAAATAAGGTTATGTGTGCAGCTATGCAACTTAGATTAAACAAAAACATGCTAAAAAAAAAATTAAATTTTGATAATTAAGCATAGATTAAAGCATATTTTTGAAAATTTTAGGACAAGTAAACGTTCTAATTCTCCATCCCCCCACTTAAGATAAACAACGTCCTCGTTGTTTAATTTGAAATTAAAAACAGGAAATTAAAAGAATTAGAACGGAGAATCCCCTGAGATTTGCTCGGAATGATCCTCCATGTAAGAATGCGAGCATATAAAATGTGGGAGTTCATCAACATCTTCAATCGTCCAGACCTGTAAAATTATAGAGACCACAGAAAAAAGAATCTCGAGAGCATCTCGTTAATCATTGGTTAGGAAAATAAAAATACGAAAAAATTACAGGTCAGAGTGTCGATGCGCCGCATCCATGGAATATTGGATACGCCGCATCAACAACCTGTAGGAAATATTAAACTGCATGCAATGGGATAATACGCCGTATCGATAGAAATTGATGCGTCGCTACATATTTTATTAATTCGAAGTCTGTTTTTAACAAATAATTAGATACGCCGTATCTGTACAACAGATGCGTCGTATGTCGGTTATGGTTTAAAATTTTTTCTGATTAAAAATAGAATACGGCGTATCTAGGAGATAGATGCGCCGTACTCGAATTATTAAATGCGCTGTATATAAAATGAAAACTCCATACGCCGCATCTAGAATACAGATGCGCCGTATCGTTTGTATCAGCAGAATACAGCGACAGCAGTCATGCAGAAAAAAAAACAAATAAAAATAAACACAAGAAAATAAAATAAACTAAAAAGAAAGTAAAAGACAAGCATGGGTTGCCTCCCACGAAGCGCTTGTTTTTGTTCGAGTCACGAGCCTGACTCTACCCTTATTTACTATGTAATAGGGTATTGTTCCCCCCACTTGGGATCAAGTGCGGGTGATAGTAGCAATAAACACGAAGAGAGTGTAAATTTGCTAGTAAAGATGGAAGAAATAAATAAAAATCATACCTTGGCAATATATGTACATCTTTCCTATCCTTACCCGGTTTGGTTGATAAATTGGATGATTTGACCATTCCATCTGAAAGAGTAGTGTGTTGAGGAAAAATGAGTCTCCTTTCTTCATGGTTAGTCTCTTTGGTAGTAAGGCGTCCCTTGACTTTCGCAGAAGATGAGAAAGGGTCTTTGGCAAGTAAAAGTTCGAGTTCCTCTATAACCTTCATAGGGTCGAAATCATCATCTTCATCAATCGTAGCAATGTTTAAGAGCTCATCACCAAATTCTTCCTCGAGCTCCACCAAATACGGGTTGATCACAGGTGCTTCATGTGCTTGAATAGGTAGTGTAATATACTCCACCTCATTATCCTTTTGTTTTGCAACCTGTTTAGGAAAACTAGCAAGATTATTAGTAACGGGATCAATAGTATTAAATAAATTTGTACCACTTTTTGTTGTAAGTGACTCCAATTCATCTTGTGAGTCTCCTTCTTCAACTAATGGTCTTGCAATTTCATAACCGTCCCGAATTTCATCCTTAAATAATTCATCCCAGATTTCTTCAAAATCCCTCGTTGGGTCAAAATCTGGTTGAGGTAAGTCATCATAAACTATGGCGTCAAATGGTTCGAAATCAAAATCAGAATACTTTTCATCTTCATCCGATGGATTGTCTAATGGTGGTAATACGATTGCAGAATATTCTTCAACGTAAGGTTCCGTATACACATCATCTTGTGCAATCTCCGGAGAAAAAGCACCATCGAGAACAATTGCAGAAATTTGTTTCATATTAAATACATGGGACACTTCCTCATCATTATCATCGAGAAGATCATCTGATATAGTCCAAGTATGTCGAAACGGCAACCCGTTTCTTTCTTTCTTTGACTGAACCTTTTCCAGCAACAAGTATTCTTCCATAGTGATTTCTTTTGTCTCAGTGACTTGTCCACCATTTCTTGCTCTTTCCCAATCGTAGATCCCATTATTGCTCAAGGCTCTTTCCTCTTCAAGTCTCATATATTCTTCCATAGTAATGTCTGGATTGTCCATCTTCATTATTACCTGAAAGATAAGCAACCAAGAACAGCAGTAACCTAAACAAAAATAAAAACTAAACTAATAAAAATTTAATAAACACAAAAAATAAAAAACAAAAAATATTTTTGGTGTCACAGAAAATCGATGCGCCGTATCCAACAGACAATGGATACGCCGTATCGACACAAGATAATATGCCGTATCCAACAGACAATGGATACGCCGTATTAGCTTTCTGTAACAGATTTTTCAAATTATATAATACTAAAAAAAAAAAATCACACAAACTAAAAAAAATTGTCGCAGAACGTCAATGCGCCGTATTCACAGACAAGAATACGCCGTATTGCTTTTCTGAGACAGAAACACAGAATGACAAAAACACACAGAAACTAACGAAAACAAATAAAAACTAAAATACCAATAAATCAAATTAAACAATCACTCCCCGGCAACGGCGCCAAAAACTTGATGTGTTTTTTTAGGTCTATAATAAACTACCAAGTTTTAAATTTATTTATTGCCGAACTAACCTATAGACTCTAAACACTCACGAGCAGTGTACCCGATCAATGTAGATAGTTTCTAGGTAAGCAAGGGTCGTTCACTAGGAGCGAAGCTAAAGTGATCTAATGGTATTCTAATTACTAATCTAACTAAACTAAACTAGAAAGCAATTAAAGATAAGGGGGTTTAGCCTGAGAGGCTACCACGATATTGTGTGTTTAATTAAACTAAATACGAGAAAATAAATATTAAACTAATTAAAAGCAAATTAAAGTAAGGTGAATTCAATGATAGAAGAACATGCTAGCCAAGTCTAATCCATCTTATAGTTATATAAGCTTATGTCTACTTGTTTTAATTCATTCAATTGTTTTGCCGCCAATCCGATTATCAATCCTGTCACGATTAAATAACCTACCATCGTGGTGGGAAAGAGGACATGATCATAGTGACCTATCTAGCATCAATACTAACTTATTGCTTTAAACCGTCTAACCTAGTTTGGCATTACGCGCTACTAGTCCTAATAGTGGCATGAGGCACGGTTCCGGTGTGTGTTCCCTCTAAGCCGTCTATATAGGATTCAGATTACTACACTTATGATTCAATTAAAGTAACCACAATTACAGATAGTTAAATTACAATATTAAACCAATAAGTTCATAATCTAGTTACATAGACTTTTACTAGTTATAAGCAATAAACGAGTTTTTATCGATAAGCACCCAATCCAATAACAAAGTAAACACATCAACACAAACATAAAAACTAATAAAACTTCATAAACATGACTAACACCTAAGGGTGTTAGCCCATAATCTCAGTAACAATACATAAAGTTGTAATCAAAGCAAACGAATAAGAATTCATAATGAAAACGATACGCTAACCGAACGATTACACTTAATATAAGGTTCTTGAGATGATCTTCTAGGATGATTGGATCTTCAAGGAGGTCTTCTGCTGTTTGGAGGGGTTCTTGGTCTTCTGGGAACGACCCCAAGGGTCCCCAATGATACCCTAATTCGTTAATTAGCTCGGTATTTATAGATTCTAAAATCTGGGTCGATACGGCGCATCTAGAGAGTTAGATGCGCCGCATCTATAAGTAAACGTAGCCTCCAAGTCTGAAACTGACCCAATACGGCGCATCTAAAGACCAGATGCGCCTCATCTCCCAATACGGCGCATCTAAGGACCAGATGCGCCGCATCTCCTTCAGATTCAGATAGATTTTCTTTTTCTCTTCGCGTGGCCGCTTGAATCAACTAAATTGGAGTCCGGATGAAGATTTTATGGCCAAAATACGAAAGCATCTTCAAGTGTCGACTTGTAATCTTGACTTCTTCATTAAGCTTCTAATCTCCACTTGATTTCTTTGGTAAGGATTGTGTATGGCCAATACGGCGCATCAGATTGGTCCGATGCGGCGTATCTGGAGTAGAACAAGTTGGTTCTTCTTCGTTGACCAAAGTTTCATATGCGACGCATGATAAAATCAGATGCGGCGCATGCTTCAAAGTCAGGCAATGGTCTTTAATCTCTTCAATTCAGCAGACTTTTCCAACTTGATTCATTTTGCTCCAATTTCCGTCCGAAATCATTAACTTTCACCAAATGCTTGTTTATAACTGAGAATTACAAAAGTAAACGATTAAGTGTCAATTCTCATATAAAGTGATATAAAACAAGTCATTAATATGGGATAAATGATGCTAATAATATGTCGTTATTTGATGTCATCAATAAGCTACTGCTAACCTACTCCTAATGCCCTAAAAATCTAACTAAAAACCTAACAGACCCAAATCGTGGGTGAGAGAGGGTATTTATACACCTCAGCAGAACCTTCTGGGTCTTGCCACCTTGGCAATCCGTGTGCTATCTCAGCTCCAATCCACCCTTAGATCACTTCTTTCTCACCAAGCTTCATTTCCAGCCTTAGGATCAAACGTGTGAGGTGTTCGGACCAATAAGCAGCTGCCACGCGTCATTCCTCTTGTCAGACCCTTCTAGAGAACCAATCATTTGTCCCTTTTGCCCTTAATTGCGGTCAAAACATACGGTAAAGGATCTAGGGTTTGGGTGAATAGTAATTCTGGGATTGGGTGAATTTTGGGGAGCGGTATTTGTGAGAGAGATAAGTGTGAGTGTTTTATTTTTATTTCTTTGACTTTGAGTGTATAAGGGATTTGACCGGGTTGGAAATGGGTTCGGGTCAAAGCTTTTGGGATGGGCTGGGTAAGAATTTTAGTGGGCTATGGGTTTAGGATTTAAGTGGGTTGGGTTAGAAGTTTAGGATAAGCGAATCCGGTTTTAATAAGGGTTAAGTTTTAAGGGTTTTAAATATCTAGGGACTAAATGTGTAACTTCTGATTTTAAGGGACTTTTGCTGCCATTATTTAAAAGATAATCCAAAGGCTGAACTTGACATCTTCTGATAGATGGAGGACCACGGTTGACTTTTTGACATATTTTTCTTCCCGGTTCTGGTTCTGAGCTGTTTTCGTATCCCGTGCTCGTTTTTCTGGTTTTTTCTTGATTTTTGTCCTTTTCTTCGATATCCGTGCCTGCATATGTAAAAAACAAAAACACAATATATTTGGCATTTTGGTCGGGTTTTTGGTCTTTTGGGTCCGGTTTTGGTCTAGAAATGGTATGTGTTTAAGCACATACCAATGGTTTAATGCCATCAGGTTCTATCAAGTATCCAAGGAACATGCCTTCTGTAGCGCCAAAAGTGCATTTCTTAGGATTTAACTTCATGTTGATCTTTCGTAGTGTTCTAAGTGTTTCTTCAATGTCGCGGACCAATTCGCCTTCGGTATGGCTTTTTATGACAAGGTCGTCAACATAGACCTCTAGGTTGCGGCCCACTTGCTTTTCAAATGCATTATCTACCAATCGCTGGTAGGTGGCGCCCGCATTCTTTAGGCCAAAAGGCATCTTTGTATAACAGTAGACACCTTGGCTTGTGTGGAAGGCTGTTTTTTCCTCGTCTTCTTTAGCCATTTGGATCTGGTGGTACCCTTTGTATGCGTCTAAAAAACATTTAAAGGGGTATCCGCATAAAGATTCTACCTTCCAGTCTATCTCTGGTAGTGGGTAGCAGTCTTGTGGACATGCTTTGTTGAGATCAGTGAAATCCACGCACATCCGCCAACTACCATCACTCTTCTTGACCAACACTGGATTGGAGAGCCAGTCATGGTAATAGACCTCTCGCATGATACCTGCGTCAACAAGTTTGTGTACTTCCTCTAGAATGGCTTTTGCGCGCTCTGGAGCCTGGCCGCGCTTTTTCTGCCATACTGGGGAGTATCCTTGTTGTATTTTCAACTTGTGTTCTGCAATCGAGCGTGGCACACCAGTCATGTGCTTTGGTTCCCATGCGAAGATATCCAGATTCTTTTGCAAGAGCGCGCACACGGCAGCTCTGCCTTTATCGGACAGCGATCCCCCGATCGATACTTCTTGCTCCGGGTAATCAGGATGAATTGCGACCTTCAGGTTTGATACTTTAGCTGCGCTCTGTTCTGGGGTGTGCGTCGTCTCACATGTAATCGTGTTACACTCTCTAGGTGGCACGGCGTTATTGTAGATGGTGACAATGCCACTTTCTACCGGGAATTTGAGCATCCCATGTGCTGTGGACGGTACTGCGCGTATTGCCGATGTAACACCCAAACCCGACAAGGGTAAAGATATCACAATAATGGATTCATATCAGAACAAAACAAAGCATACCTCTACAGTAATACAAAAATCTCAAAGGATTACAACGAAATACTGAAACTTCAAGGTTACAAATAAGAACTTCCAAAAACACTAATTCTAAAATACATTATCTTCTAGTCAACTCTAATCCAGAACAACTATCAAATCTTCTAAGTCCAAAGGTAAACTCTTCACTCATTCCCAGCTTCCTACTAAAACCTGCCGCAGGAAAAGAAATGCGGCTGAGTTACGAGAGCTCAGTGAACAGATATAACGATAACAAAAGCAGTAATAGAGAGTAGTACAAATAAAATCAAGAATACATATCATACCGACACAAATCAAAGCGAAAGGAATAAGGAACGGAATGAGGACAAAAGAAAAGAAATAAGGAAAAAGGAAACAATAAAGTTATAGAATAAGGGAAAAAAAAACAGAAATCTGTCACGAGCCCAGATAACAGATAATACCATAGCATACCAATATAATAAAACAAACCTGTGTAGAGTGATCAGCTCTCAGACAATGTGAAAGACGTGTATCGCACACACCATCAGTCACCAGATATAATAACAGTAAACATATTACATAAACAGATAACAGATCAAATCTAGGATGCACCCATACGCCCCCGCAGACAAATCATAATCATAATCATAATGGCCATAACAGATAATAAATAAGGGATGGAACAGGTCATCACTCTCCTACCCTAGAGTCATGTCAAAGGTGCGTCAATGACATGGACATGAAACCCTCATGCCTAGTGATTGGCTCGGACATCAGACTGTAGGTCAAAGGTCAGATGTACTATCAAAATAATAAAAAGTCATATCTTAAGGGTACATGGCAAAAGTTCATGTCAAACAGTTTAGAAATAAATGTCAAAGTTTCAAATCAAGGTTTATCAGATTAAGTTTTATATCAAAGTTTAAGTTCAGATTAAAAGGACTATATCAAATGGTTCAGAAATAGAATTTCACAGGTTCATAATTAAAGTTTGTAGCAAAAGTTCATTTTAGAAATTCCTGTCAAAAGTTCATTGAAAGCATTCCTTTAATAACGGTTTTCAGTAAAATGATCTTTCAGAATAGTTTTCATAAAATAATCTTTCAAAACGGTTTTTCATAAAAACATTCTTTAAAACTAGTTTTCACAAAAGTTAACAACTGTCATATAAAATAGTATCATATCACCATTCATAATCATTCTTTTAAAATAACTTATTTTTCTCAAAACATTTCCAACTCATAATTAACAGATTTTCGCATAACAGATTTTTATATAAGGGGTCGTAACAACAGAGAATCATGAAAAAGGTTCATAGCAAAGAGGATGATAATAAGGACATCAATTCAGAGGTAAAACAAGTCAGAACATGAAAGAGATCATAAAAGGCTCACAAAACAAAGGAATCACACGGAAGGTTCACAAACAGAAGGGAACATAGCAATGGTACAGGGAATCCTAATAAGGAAAATGAAAAACTGAAAGAAAAGGGAATGAAAAACCCTTACTGAAAAAGGGCAGAATATCTGTACCTTATTAGCAAAGCAAAATAAGCAAGACAACCACGGAACAGAATCAGGGCTCCTCCTTCTTTACACCTAAATGAGTAGAGGACGAAATTACAAAATATTCTAACTCAGATTATTACTTTTAGTTTACCTTTCCATTTTAAGTAACTTTCCAGATTTAGTAACTTTCTATTTTTAGCAGGTTTCCAGAATTAACAGATTTCCATACTTCGTAAGATATTAGCATCTCAGATTAAGTTAAGTCCTTATTTAAGGATTATTATGGAATTAAGGTATATTTTATAAAGTTACAAAAGTTTACGGTTATTTATGACAGGTTTACATAGTTTAGGGTTTTAATTGTAAATTCATTGAATTCAAAGGTCTAACCTGAAAATACTTTAAGTTACTGATTTAAATACGCACTTTATTCAGAATGACATTATAATCCCTTTAGTTTCACAATTTACAGTTTATACCCCTCTAGTTATATAATTTACAAAACAAGTCCCTTAATTATTTAAACTTATAATTCGAATCACAAATTATCATATTTACAGATTAAGCCTTTAAATATCCAAAAATACACATTAAGCCCTTTATATCATATATTATACGAATCAACCTCAAGTTTCCAGAATTTACACTTTTAGTCCCTCTATTTTAATTTAATATAAACCGAATAATAAATAATTATACAATTACCAAATAAATCTTTAAATTATAAAATTGACACATGACACCCTTATATTATATTTTCCTCATATTACCCCAGATCTAAAATGACTTGCAAAAATATCCCATAAGTTTTAAAAATTTCAAAACACACCCTTTTATTTTAAAAACCCAAATCGGTAAACATTTAAAATTATTAAACCCTAACCAAAATTCATCCAATCATTACATCATCATTCACCAACCTTAAAAAGCATTAAATGACCAGATCCATCCAGAAAAACCCTAACCCTAATCGTTAATAGGGTTTTATATTTTTTTCTTTTATTTCTCATAAATCCGATATACCAATTAATTAACCACGAATTAAACAAGCTTCAAAAAATCAAATAGCTATTTTTCCAGAGTGATATGATGATAGTAGAACCCAGAAAAATTATGTACAAGCCTCAGAAAAATCGTATGAATAGATTGGATTTTATGGTACATTTTAAGCATTAAAAATTATTACGATCAATCAAACTTGCATGGGTCGATTTAGCCAATTTATATGAATCATATATGATGTAAAGATCATGAGAAAAATAGCAAATGAATTTTAGAACGTGTGAATATGGCGTAGGAATTATTTACCTCTCGGATGGACTCGACACAAGAATAATATACCACGATCAAACCAAGCAATACCACGACCAAGGCCTATTTTTCCTAGCCTCCTTAGACCTTGATGATCACCAGAAAAATACCCAAGGACCTCCAGAAATTCGGATGAAGCAAGTAGAATTTTGTGTGTGATTTGTGTGATTATTCGGTGCAAATAAAATGGGAGAAAGGGAAACTAAATAATGCTAGGCCGGAGAAGGGGGAAAAATAAGGCTAAAGACTCGGCCTAATTGAGAGGAAAATCAGAGATTGAATATTTTGATTATTATTTCCATGTTTACTTGTAGTTATCTAGTTATAATTAAATTATAAATACAATTAATTAATTAAAATTCAATTTCGGTATATACATAATATATTTTGTGTGTAACAATTATTTTTGGACATGTACCAATGTTAAAATGTTGTCTCAAAATTTATTTCCCTTCATATGTAGCTCATTACCAAAGGTTTGGAATTTATTTGGCATTTTATGTAAGCTTTAATTAAATTTCAAAGTTTCAGGGGTAATTTGGTCATTTTGCTTGCTTTTAAATTTTGGGTTTTACAACTTCTTCCCCTCTAAAAGAAAATTTTCGTCCTCGAAATTTGAAGGGAAAACGAAACGGAAGTACAACTGGCTGTGAATAGAAATATGAAAGGCTTGTTTCCCATGACTCTATCTTGTTGATTAAAGCTTCGGTTTCCTCAGAAAAAGACAAATCATATTGAATCCAGGTCAAAAGAATAAAATACCAAACGTAATAGATGATGATCGGATTCTCTTTGAAGAGACGCAGGAAATACATAGGATTTGACAGATATGCCGTCCACAGAATTTGATTAGACAAATCAGATGAGAACGTACAGAAAATAAATTATCGATAACGTCAATTGGCAGAAAGTTCTGCAACAGGACTTTAGATTCTTATTGGGAGTGCAGAGGTCAACAAAATGCGCGATGAGAATTCAGTCGTATCAATTCGTATAACGGTGAAAGCAGATTACGCGTAGAGGTATAATGAACTTAAAGTCTCACTAATGCAGATAATCTCAAACAGTTATCAGGATTTCTAAAGTTCTAAGGCACTTCTCGAAATATCCTATGCCCACAACAAGTGCACGTTATATGATGTAAGTATTATCACGTTGGCCAGACGTCATAATACTGGCATCATATAAATATGCCCTCATGATGGTCATACTTTATCTCAAGTTTTAAACATAATAACTTATCTTAATCCACCTAGTCTTCCTACGGTCTCAGAGTTCATCAAAATCGAATACCCTAACTAAGAGGAGAACGAATCACTCGAAAGAGTTAACGGAAGTCCCAGAATGTCTATCAGAATTTGGTACTTCGTTAAAAGCATCAGATCATCCTTCATTCGTCCAAATTCACATAACAAAACCATCGCCCAACATACGCAGAATGAACACAGAGCGGAATTACTAATAGGGAACCTAAATCATTCAAAGGATTTTATCATCAGGTAACCGAAATTTAAATAGGTCAAGAGGAAATGAATTACGTCATCCATAGCTTCATCCATCACATAATTAATCCTTCCAAACACAAACGTTCACTTCAGAATTTTCTTCCATTCAAAATCATGATCTCGATTTCCATTCTCAAGTCTGCTTCTGCTCTCAATTCATCTTAGTACAACTAAAATGGATAAAGAAGCAAGGCTGCGAGTCTTGGACAGGTCTACTAGCGCAGTTCGGAATTCGCCAACTCAGACTGCTGTCGTCACCGGATGCCTGGTAGTGGTGTCTGCTATAATCTCTGGACGCCAATCAAATCTACCCTTCCAGAACAAAGGTCATTCCATTTAATACGAAGATGGTCTACATGTTCCTCGTTCGCCTCAGAGCAAAAACATGCTGTCATACTATGACAATTGTCCAAATACTCGTGAAAACATGATTCGTATTAGCCAATACAATTGGCATTATTTAAAACTCATGATGGTCACAATGAGTACGAAAACAGTTTTCATGAATCGTTTCAGGGAAAACTTCATATCTAATTTACATCACCAATCTTTACGAATAAAACTGAAATACTTTACAAAAGTTGCTCTCAGTTAGCCATCTCCTATCTCCCGAGCAGTAGGGAATCAAAAAGGTTCATCAGAAACATCAGAAAATCGTACAGCAAGACTTCCAATGCCAAAACTTTCTAAGGATGGATATTATTGGGTGTCAGGGAAAGGTTGTCATAACAAAAGTAGGATGAGAACAGATTTCAAGAGGTCTCATATCAGATATGGTAGTCTCTGGTGGCTTATAAAAAGCCAGTCAACCAAAAGGCCTCGAAATCGAATATATCAAAAGTAAACGGATCCGCAGAACGAATATGGTTATTAAACCAGACTGATAGTTCATATGTCGGAGTCAAGTACATGGTTCAGTATAGTGTTGAGGATAGATAAGCGAACAGTTCAAGGTGTTGGAGTTTTATTAGCTATTTAGCACAAGTGTCAGGTAGGTTGCGAATAATCGGTAATACGAACATCGTATAATTGTCAAAAGTGAGGCGTAAGGAATATCAGTTATCAGCATCATCATGCTCAGTTGACAATTTAATATCGAGACAAAATCATCGTCATATCTTTCCAAGGGAAACTAGTTGACGGCAAGATTCATTATTTAAAAAGGGAGGGAATAAACTTCCTATATTCATGGTTAATAATCACTAGAGTCCTCATAGGAGTAGTAATGGATTTTGCAAGACAGAGTAGTATCAGATGATACATTTATATCCAGTACGGGTAATGAATTTATAGAATATGTCAAACACATTGGGGTCAAATGACCTTTGGGATGGTCGGAGAGGTATCAACTGTTTACCAAACAGATCGGAAGTGAAGATCAAAATCAGGTAGTGAAACACGCCCAAAAGATATACTTAAATAAACTCACTTCCTGGTCTTCGGTTGCTGCTCTTCCTGGTTGCTCAAATCAACTGGTATGATCCGAAAGACATCTTCGCTTGGCGGCTAGACAATCTCTCAGAATCATGTCAATCCTACTCCACATTCCGGTGGAAACTTGGTGGTTCAACCAGGAATCATATTCGGAAAACTCAGGGTGCCAATTAATTCTCAAGATAAGGTTCATTCATTGGTGTACGAAATGGTTTCTAGGAAAACTTCATAACCGCGAAAGTAACACACGAGTCTCCAGAGTAATAGCGATAGCAAGGAGTTTAGCAATCGGTAATCATGGTAGGAAATTCAAAATTGTTTAATGTTGAGACTTAGGAGGATAGTCGTCAATATTAAATGATCAATCAATCAATCCTTATAAGAATAAAATCAAGGTTACTATCAAAGAAAGACGGATCAACAAAGAAGAATCTTATCGTTCAGAATGAGAAGGAAAATATTTTTACACTCGTGGTTAAACACCACAAAACTTCTCATGGGAACCGAGATGGTTAAGACGAAATCCAATAGTGTCAAAAGATTCATAGATGATTATTAGAAACAAGGAACAACTAACAGAATGTATCAAGTATGTCAGCGTCAAGGGAATTCTCAGAATACCCGAAGAGGCATCAGGATGATTAACAAAAGGTTCGGAGGTTGGAGTCGGAATCTGAAGGCAAGGATCAAATAGTGTCAGACAATTACTATGCAATTTTCAAAGCTTCAGGTTTTATTTAGGTTTCAAATCTTAGGTGGTGCAAGGCATAAGCTCTAAATTTTCCAAATGTGACTTCAATAGTCTCTAACCAAAAGCAAGACACGAATCAGAGTGATGCGGGAGCAATGCTACTTAAACATATGACTTATAGTCTACCCATTCCTCACTGGTCAGAAATTAAGTTCCTATAGGGAAATCCTAAAGCAAATTCTCAAAGGTTGTCCTACGAGCGTCTACAGTGGAAACTTAGTGGTCCAGACTTCACAGGTCAAGGGTAAATGTATTACGAGTCGCAGCCTGTCGCTCTCTGATACCATAAATTGTAACACCCTAACCCGACAAGGGTAAAGAAATCACAATAATGGATTCATACCAGAACAAAACAAAGCATACCTCTAAAGTAATACAAAAATCTCAAAGGATTACAACGAAATACTGAAACTTCAAGGTTACAAATAAGAACTTCCAAAAACACTAATTCTAAAATACATTATCTTCTAGTCAACTCTAATCCAGAATAGCTATCAAATCTTCTAAGTCCAAAGGTACACTCTTCACTCATTCCCAGCTTCCTACTAAAACCTGCCGCAGGAAAAGATATGCGGCTGAGCTACGAGAGCTCAGTGAACAGATATAACAATAACAAAAGCAGTAATAGAGAGTAGTACAAATAAAATCAAGAATACAGATCATACCGACACAAATCAAAGCGAAAGGAATAAGGAACGGAATGAGGACAAAAGAAAAGAAAAAAGGAAAAAGGAAACAATAAAGTTATATAATAAGGGAAAAAAACAGAAATCTGTCACGAGCCCAGATAACAGATAATACCATAGCATACCAATATAATAAAACAAACCTGTGTAGAGTGATCAGCTCTCAGACAATGTGAAAGACGTGTATCGCACACACCATCAGTCACCAGATATAATAACAGTAAACATATTACATAAACAGATAAAAGATCAAATCTAGGATGCACCCACACGCCCCCGCAGACAAATCATAATCATAATCATAATGGCCATAACAGATAATAAATAAGGGACGGAACAGGTCATCACTCTCCTGCCCTAGAGTCATGTCAAAGGTGCGTCAATGACATAGACATGAAACCCTCATGCCTAGTGATTGGCTCGGACATCAGACTATAGGTCAAAGGTCAGATGTACTATCAAAATAATCAAAAGTCATATCTTAAGGGTACATGGCAAAAGTTCATGTCAAACAGTTTAGAAATAAATGTCAAAGGTTCAAATCAAGGTTTATCAGATTAAGTTTTATATCAAAGTTTAAGTTCAGATTAAAAGGACTATATCAAATGGTTCAGAAAGAGAATTTCACAGGTTCATAATTAAAGTTTGTAGCAAAAGTTCATTTTAGAAATTCCTGTCAAAAGTTCATTGAAAGCATTCCTTTAATAACGGTTTTCAATAAAATGATCTTTCAGAATAGTTTTCATAAAATAATCTTTCAAAACGGTTTTTCATAAAAACATTCTTTAAAACTAGTTTTCACAAAAGTTAACAACTGTCATATAAAATAGTATCATATCACCATTCATAATCATTCTTTTAAAATAACTTATTTTTCTCAAAACATTTCCAACTCATAACTAACAGATTTTCGCATAACAGATTTTAATATCAGGGGTCGTAACAACAGGGAATCATGAAAAAGGTTCAAAGCAAAGAGGATGATAATAAGGACATCAATTCAGAGGTAAAACAAGTCAGAACATGAAAGAGATCATAAAAGGCTCACAAAACAAAGGAATCACACGGAAGGTTCACAAACAGAAGGGAACATAGCAATGGTACAGGGAATCCTAATAAGGAAAATGAAAAACTGAAAGAAAAGGGAATGAAAAACCCTTACTGAATAAGGGCAGAATATCTGTACCTTATTAGCAAAGCAAAATAAGCAAGACAACCACGGAACAGAATCAGGGCTCCTCCTTCTTTACACCTAAATGAGTAGAGGACGGAATTACAAAATATTCTAACTCAGATTATTACTTTTAGTTTACCTTTCCATTTTAAGTAACTTACCAGATTTAGTAACTTTCTATTTTTAGCAGGTTTCCAGAATTAACAGATTTCCATACTTCGTTAGATATTAGCATCTCAGATTAAGTTAAGTCCTTATTTAAGGATTATTATGGAATTAAGGTATATTTTATAAAGTTACAAAAGTTTACGGTTATTTATGACAGGTTTACATAGTTTAGGGTTTTAATTGTAAATTCATTGAATTCAAAGGCCTAACCTGAAAATACTTTAAGTTACTGATTTAAATACGCACTTTATTCAGAATGACATTATAATCCCTTTAGTTTCACAATTTACAGTTTATACCCCTCTAGTTATATAATTTACAAAACCAGTCCCTTAATTATTTAAACTTATAATTCGAATCACAAATTATCATATTTACAGATTAAGCCTTTAAATATCTAAAAATACACATTAAGCCCTTTATATCATATATTATATGAATCAACCGCAAGTTTCCAGAATTTACACTTCTAGTCCCTTGATTTGTTGTTTTTATAGTTTATTTTTCCAAAGGAAAAGTTAACGGATGCGTTTTCCCCGGGTCGTGTCCCAACGAAGGTTGAATTCGAGTTTTCGTTACGGGTCGAATATGTGTGGTGAATGTGTAAAAAGAGTGATGATTGGTGATTTTATACTACGAACAACGAAATAATAAACGAAAACAAGTACTAAGGTTAAAGGTACAAGTATACTAAGCATGTAAACCTAAAAATGAAAATTGGAATTTAAAAATGTTACGTGACGAATTTAAAAACACGAATAAAAGTGAATTGCTAAATTCTTAGCCCTAAAATTTTGAAAATAATTTTCCTATATTAAAAATGATAAAAGAAAATTTTTGGAAAAAGAAAAATATTTTTTTGACTTTTTAATGATTTTTTATGAATTAAAAACTATTTGAAACTAATTAAATGATTTAAAAATAGTAAAACTATTAGGAAAATTCTGGAAAAATCTGAGTAATTCTAAAATTAAATGACTAATCTAGGAAAAATAATTTGAGAAACTAATTTTGCCTAAATAAGCTGTAACAGAGAATAAGCTAATGAGAAATAAGCTAAAAATAAGCAAAAGCTGGCCAAAAATTATCAAAAGCTCAAAAATAGTAAAACACACTTAATAAAGCTTGAAACAACTAAAAATCAACAGAAAAGCTCATGGGAAAAGCCCAAAAGCTCCTGAGCAGCTGTTACAAATGACAGAAATGAAATGATTTATGGCCAACTTGAGCCACTGTAGAAGCTAGCCACAAGTTCCTTAGGGGAAACTAAAAGCTAATCCTAGAAGCTAGTACTACTAACTACTTATAAACTAAAAATTAAGGTTTCAGCTCAATCCAATAAGCCACTAGAAGGCTGAGATTAGCAGCAAAACATACAAGTATGCAGAAAACTTTCTGTGCAGCAGTTTACTATTTTTGGCGCAAACTTAGTGCAAAACTACTCTAGTGCAAACTAAACTTTAGGAACTATCTTAAACTACTCAAATGCACCTAGATATGCCAAAGGGGAACTCTAATTAAGCTCAGCTTATTGCTGAGCTTATTGAGGCAGTTAGAGCTTCAAAATTCCAACAACAAGGCAAATTCAAATAATGAGCAATTAAACCTTAAACACCAACTGATTCTAGCTTATATAACCTCAAATCAGCTTAATCTAATGTGACTGAGGTGCAAAGGAACAGTAATGAGCCACAAGTCTTATTTACCAAACACCCTTTATAAAACTGATAAAGCAATTCTACACTACAACAAACCACTATAAGCTGCAATCTTAACTTCTACTGATAATCTAATTTATTTAACTACTGAAAAACAAATATAAATCCTAACTAAGCACTTAAATAAGCAGTAAGCTATAATAAGCTAATAGTGAACCAAATGAAACTTACAATTAAAAACTAACTGAGTGCAGATCTGAACCACTCAACCTATACCCAGGCTTTTCAGTAGCCAAAAACACACCCAATAAGCTCCTTAGATCCAGCTTATTCTTCCTGAGCTTATTTTGACCCAAACAGTTGACTGTTTGACCAGAATATTGACTTTTTGACTTTTTGATTTTTGTGAAGTAAATACAATATATGAAACCCAACAATAGCTTATATTAAGCAACAAAACTTATATAAGCTTTAAAAATCAGAAAACAGCTTATTTGAAGCTGGAATTTAAAACTATTTTTGGATTTTCTTTTCAAATTAAAGGAACAAGGTATGAAAACAACAATAGACAAACTGATAATCCTTATAAGCAACTGAAAACAAACTTTGATCAAAACAATAAGCAGAATTAAAGTGCACTTTAAAATAAACTTTTCATTAATTAAAATATAAAAAACTACAAAGTAATTCCTCAAACTCAGAAAATGCTTAAACCCTACCACAAACTAGGAAATTATTAAGACTGAAAACAACAAACTAAATCAGAAAATTACAATACTGAAATTCAAATACAACTGAAATAGAAAGTTTTACACTACGAAAGCTTTTTAAAATGACAAAAAAAAAAAAAAAATGGTAACAATTCTCTAAAACATGAAAATTGGACAACCTTAGCTCTTGAGGAGAGCTCTCTTCTTATAGCCGTGAGTTGAACCTTCCAGACCTGCCACCTTGGCAATCCGTGTGCACCTTGAGCCAATCTTCACCCTTAGATCAATTCTTGAGCATCACTCCTTCAATCTTCACCGTATGATCAAATTTGTGATGTGTTCGGTCCAATAAGAGGATGTCATCTGTCCCATTCGTGCAACACTGCTCCTCTGACACTCCTGACACCCAATGATTTGACACTTATACCCTTAATTGGGTAATTGTTGTACGGTTAATTTCTAGGGTTTATGGGTGCAGTAAAAAAATCTGGGTTAAGAGAGGATTGGGGAAAAACATTGGCGGGTTTGCTTTGTTTATTTTTTATTTTTTACCGTTAGTTATAATAGTTGACCGGGTTTGGGTTTTGGGTGTGGATCGGGTAAGGGTAGAGCTTGGACTGGGCTGGTTCTTGTAGTGGGTTGGGTTAGAATTTGGGTTGGGATATTTATTTAATTGAGATCCGGGTAGATTAGTTTTAAAGGTTTAGGCATTTAAGTTTCAAGGACCAAAAATGTAAATTCTGAAAATCAAATGACTGAATTTGAAAATATTTTAAAGTTGATCTAAGGGTGATTTTTGACATTTGATGAGACTCTGAGGACAAATTTTGACTTTTGACCAAAATATTTCTCCCGGCTTCGGCTATGAGTCTTCTCCAAATCCCGTGCTCGTTTTCCCGGATTTAGCTCGATTTTGTCCCTTTTTCTTGATATCCGTGCCTATATATGTAAAAACACAAAAAAACAATATATTTGGCATAATTGGTTAGTTTTTGGTCGTTTTGGTCCGGGTTTTGGTAAATAAAAGGTATGTGAATAAGCACATACCAAATTCCCCCAGACTAAGCTATTGCAATGTCCTCATGCAATGTTATAAAAACACGTTTTTGAAACCGAAAATTTCTAATCTCTTTTTATTAACTTTGAGAAGAAGCAAAATTTTCAAAAGAGATTAAGAAATCTTAAGTTCTAAAAAACTCACCGATTTTCCTTTTATTCTATTTTTGTATTTTTCCCATTATTCAAGTGACGGCTTTGTCGACAATCATTATCTAACGATAACTTTTAGGGTCATCGAGCAGGAAACACGACTCATGAAGAAGTGACCATACGGATAAAATTCGTCGTTCCTGATTTTTCACGAGTCCCCAAACTAAGCTTAAAAACGAAATCATTGTTATTTACAAGTTAGATTGCCGACACTACTCATAAAAGCTAATTGTGTATTACTTCTCGTTCCCAAATTCCTATTTTCCTCTATTTATTTTATTTTTGGTGAGAAATGAATTTCTTCAAATTCTCGTTTCGATAAGTTTTAGACCGATAAAGATACCTAGTTTAAACGCTAAGTAGTTTCCAAACCTTCCCTCGAAAACCGTTGCATACAAAAATGAGGTCCACATCAAGGTCTCTGATTTAACACGATTTTGAGGATATCCCTTTTATATACGACCGAAACAACTCATCAACAAGTCCAGAGACAGAAGCTTTTATTAGGATATCCCCGGAGTCGAAGTTTGGCATTTTTAACATTATTTAAGCACATTAACGTATTTAATCATTGGCCCTTTATAACAATCACAACATCGGCTACGAACCGGAAAGATGTGATAGTCTATTATGACCTTGGAATTTTTCCTCTGCCTTTATTAGAAGTCTACAATATCGGCTGCGAACCGGCAAGATGTAGAAAACTTTTTATGGCTTTGGATTATTATTATACATTATTATATTCATTAATTATTTGTGTTGCCAAACCCCAAGTCCTACGGCTTTTATAACAATCCCAACATCGGTTGCGAGCCGGCAAGATGGAATAGTCTATTACACCGTAACACTGGCAGTACCTTGATGTGTACCCAACTTTCATAAGCAAGGATTCTCTAAGGAAGAAATAAAAACTAATTATCGCCAAAACCAAAATAGCTTTAATTATTCCTAGATTACTATTTTTTGGGTGAAACAAGCTTATGGGAACAAGAAGCCACAATTAACTTCGATGAGCTCTAAAGAGATCCAACTACTCCACGTTTAGCAATCTAACTTATAAACAATTCTATCATTTCTCGTTCTTCGCAAATTTAAAATCTTAAATAATAAGATCCGCGAATACTTAGCCAAATAATCAAGCCATGCATATATAAAGTCAAATACGGGAACTTGCAAATTCTTGAAAAGAATTCGTGTTTTATAGCTCCTTGTGTAAAAGACTAGCACGAGCTTATGGATTATAAAAGGTTAAGGGGACAAGCTAAGGCTCAACACGCCCGATCAAGTCAGAATTTTATTCTTACTCTTACCAGCGGAAAATCAACAAAAATGTCAAAATTTATTATATTTTTGCAAAAATTTTTAAATTTTTCTCATTTTTTTGGATTTTTTTGAAATTTTTTTCAATTTTGGGGAAAAACGGGGTTGCATGAGTAAACGGCAAAAATGCAAGGCAAAAATCAAATCGACAGATTACCCCCCCAGACTAAAATGAGACATTGTCCTCAATGTCTTAAAGGTAAGGGTTCTCCTACATAAATCTAAGGCCGTTTATTAATTATGCCAAAGATAAACGTAAAACGATAAGATTAAGGATATCGGATAAGCAACGAATGATGAAACTCGAGTGGAGAAAAAACCACGAGCACGAGAGTCTTCAATCATCGGGCAAATCCTGGACATATCACAGAAAACACGAAACACAAGATATGGAAGAGGAAGACCTCTTCATGTTTTATTAGAAAAAAGAAAAGAATATAGATGGATAAGCATGGGGTGCCTCCCACGAAGCGCTTGTTTTTGGTAACCGAGTCACATGAGCTTGACTCAACCCCGAATTTAATTGTCCTTGGGGAAGCATGTGGAAAAAGAAATCTCCATCGGACTTTCATTCAAGATGTTTGGATAAACACTGAAGCATACGAAAGTTCCACTCCGATGAGATACCCATGGTATTTTTAGAAAGAAGAACCAGAAATGATAATACCGGGGTCAAAGATGGTATCCTCACTCCCGATGGAGTGAAGGATAGGAGAAGCCACATTATATGTGATAAAAAGCCTAAAGATTTTGATGATAATCATAATAAGCTCTTTATCATCAAAATATGGTTTGGCAAAAGTCTCGGGCGGGAGGGTCGGGATGAAATTTTTATGAGAAGGTATACCTCCCCCCAGACTAATATCTTCCTCAAGATCAAAATAGAAATGATCGTATTCCGGAGGAGATATAAAGAAAGAAAGTTCATCGGAGAACTTGTCGAGATAAAGATCATTCATATCAAAATGAAATGATTCATATTCGGGAGGAGAGATATGAGCATGAGAAGTGGTACTGCCACTACTCGTCTCCTCCGAATGATCAATATCGAAGTAGAAGGCTTCAAAAGCCGGATAGAGAAATCAGAATGAGAAGTGGGACTGCCACTACTCTCAGAATCGAATATGAAACTCTCATATTCTGGAAAAGCATCCTCGAGCTCGAGCTCCAAAGGATCTGACGGCTTTTCCTCAAAAATAACTTCTTTAACCTCGACCTCTTCCAAGAGAGAATCACTTCCCTCAACCGGTGTGAGAGAAGGGGAAGAGTCGGAAATGATAAGTTCTGACGATGGAGTGGGATTGCCACTCAGAGGAGGAATCGACGTTTGAACTTTTAATACTTCAGAAGGTTCATCCTCATCACTCTCATCAGAGTCTGAATAGTAAAAGGTGTGAGGATGACCTGGTCCTTGTTGATATTAACAATTATTGTCAAGGACCTCGACACGTGCACTCACTACGGAATTATAATCGGAATAATGATCACTCATCGCAGTGGTAGAGTTATAATGAACTTCAGCGTCCCACTGATAATGATGATGTGTCATATTCTCGATCAAATCATATGCTTCTTGAGGAGTTTTCCGCATGAGGTTTCCACCGGATGCCACCACAGTTTTGTCTTGATCAATCGGAGTTATGCCATTATAAAAGGTTAGGATTTGATCAAGAAGCAAAATTTTATGATCTGGACATTTCTGTAATAACGATTTGAATCTCTCCCAAGCTTCAAATACGGACTCCATGGGTAATTGCCGGAAATTCAGAATGTCTTTCCTAAGCTGCACCATTTTAGAACGTGGAAAGTATTTTGAGAGAAACTTGACGAACATCTGTTCCCATGAATGAATTGAGTGGGCTTTAAGAGTATAAAACCACGATTCAGCATTGTGGGATAAAGAGAATGGAAAGAGATTCAAACGGATGTTATCTAAAGAAACTCCATTTTGCTTTATGGATTGAGTGATAGATATGAACTTGTTTAGGTGCTCGTTTGCATCCTCATCTCGAAATCCGTGAAATTGGCAATTTTGCCGGATCAGTCGAACCATATGATTTTTCAATTTGAAATCGGTTCCCGGAACTGATGTAGGAGTGATCGGTCCTCCTCTACCGATCGGTGTCGGACGATAAAAATCCTCCATGGTCCGAGGATCATGGGGATGAGATGGTGGAAAATCGATCATTGTGGAGAATTAAACAATGAGAGGATAAGAAGATAAGAATTAAACATTTAAGAGGATTTAAGAAGAATATTTTTGGATTTTTAAATTTAAAAACATGGAAAATCACAAAAGAAAAATGGAAAATAAATTTGAAAAGAAAATCTTTTTGAATTTTTATATAAAAGAAATTAAAATTATTATCTTTTTGGTGATCGTTGATCAACCGTACTCGTTTCTTTCAAAACTACGCGCAGCGTGGCGGGAGAGAAGAATGGATCTCTCTTCGGTCTGCAATTTAATGTCAAGACCTCCTTAAACCCCGTGTATAGGTTGTAGTAAAGAAATAATCCGAGAAACGTTTAACTTCACGATCTCTTTTGTTGTTTATTCGGAATGGTTTACAACGCCCTCTCGAGAGCGAGGATATATTATTAATGGTGAAAACACTTTAGGAAAAGTGTTTTTGATTATTTTCTTTTTGTATTTTTATTTTTATGAAAACAAAAACTTCCGAGGAAGGGTCTTCAAAACACGATCCAACGAACGAAATTCAAACTCTTCTCAAGCCTTCCCCGGCAGCGGCGCCATTTTTTTTGATTTGTCATTTTTATAGTTTATTTTTCCAAAGGAAAAGGCAACGGATGCGTTTTCCCCGGGTCGTGTCCCAACGAAGGTTGAATTCGAGTTTTCGTTACGTGTCGAATATGTGTGGTGAATGTGTAAAAAGAGTGATGATTGGTGATTTTATACTACGAACAACGAAATAATAAACAAAAACAAGTACTAAGGCTAAAGGTGCAAGTATACTAAGCATGTAAACCTAAAAACGAAAATTGGAATTTAAAAATGTTACGTGACGAATTTAAAACGCGAATAAAAGTGAAATGCTAAATTCTAAGCCCTAAAATTTTGAAAATAATTTTCCTATATTAAAAATGATAAAAGAAAATTTTTGGAAAAAGAAAAATATTTTTTTGACTTTTTAATGATTTTTTATGAATTAAAAACTATTTGAAACTAATTAAATGATTTAAAAATAGTAAAACTATTAGGAAAATTCTGGAAAAATCTGAGTAATTCTAAAATTAAATGAATAATCTAGGAAAAATAATTTGAGAAACTAATTTTGCCTAAATAAGCTGTAACAGAGAATAAGCTAATGAGAAATAAGCTAAAAATAAGCAAAAGCTGGCCAAAAATTATCAAAAGCTCAAAAATAGTAAAACACACTTAATAAAGCTTGAAACAACTAAAAATCAACAGAAAAGCTCATGGGAAAAGCCCAAAAGCTCCTGAGCAGCTGTTACAAATGACAGAAATGAAATGATTTACGGCCAACTTGAGCCACTGTAGAAGCTAGCCACAAGTTCCTTAGGGGAAACTAAAAGCTAATCCTAGAAGCTAGTACTACTAACTACTTATAAACTAAAAATTAAGGTTTCAGCTCAATCCAATAAGCCACTAGAAGGCTGAGATCAGCAGCAAAAAATACAAGTATGCAGAAAACTTTCTGTGCAGCAGTTCACTATTTTTGGCGCAAACTTAGTGCAAAACTACTCTAGTGCAAACTAAACTTTAGGAACTATCTTAAACTACTCAAATGCACCTAGATATGCCAAAGGGGAACTCTAATTAAGCTCAGCTTATTGCTGAGCTTATTGAGGCAGTTAGAGCTTCAAAATTCCAACAACAAGGCAAATTCAAATAATGAGCAATTAAACCTTAAACACCAACTGATTCTAGCTTATATAACCTCAAATCAGCTTAATCTAATGTGGCTGAGGTGCAAAGGAACAGTAATGAGCCACAAGTCTTATTTACCAAACACCCTTTATAAAACTGAAAAAGCAATTCTACACTACAACTAACCACTATAAGCTGCAATCTTAACTTCTACTGATAATCTAATTTATTTAACTACTGAAAAACAAATATAAATCCTAACTAAGCACTTAAATAAGCAGTAAGCTATAATAAGCTAATAGTGAACCAAATGAAACTTACAATTAAAAACTAACTGAGTGCAGATCTGAACCATTCAACCTATACCCAGGCTTTTCAGTAGCCAAAAACACACCCAATAAGCTCCTTAGATCCAGCTTATTCTTCCTGAGCTTATTTTGACCCAAACAGTTGACTGTTTGACCAGAATATTGACTTTTTGACTTTTTGATTTTTGTGAAGTAAATACAATATGAAACCCAACAAAAGCTTATATTAAGCTACAAGACTTATATAAGCTTTAAAAATCAGAAAACAGCTTATTTGAAGCTGGAATTTAAAACTATTTTTGGATTTTCTTTTCAAATTAAAGGAACGAGGTATGAAAACAACAATAGACAAACTGATAATCCTTATAAGCAACTGAAAACAAACTTTGATCAAAACAATAAGCAGAATTAAAGTGCACTTTAAAATAAACTTTTCATTAATTAAAATATAAAAAACTACAAAGTAATTCCTCAAACTCAGAAAATGCTTAAACCCTACTACAAACTAGGAAATTATAAAGACTGAAAACAACAAACTAAATCAGAAAATTACAATACTGAAATTCAAATACAACTGAAATAGAAAATTTTACACTACGAAAGCTTTTTAAAATGACAAGAAAAAATGGTAACAATTCTCTAAAACATGAAAATTGGACAACCTTAGCTCTTGAGGAGAGCTCTCTTCTTATAGCCATGAGTTGAACCTTCCAGACCTGCCACCTTGGCAATCCGTGTGCACCTTGAGCCAATCTTCACCCTTAGATCAATTCTTGAGCATCACTCCTTCAATCTTCACCGTATGATCAAATTTGTGATGTGTTCGGTCCAATAAGAGGATGCCATCTGTCCCATTCGTGCAACACTGCTCCTCTGACACTCCTGACACCCAATGATTTGACACTTATACCCTTAATTGGGTAATTGTTGTACGGGTAATTTCTAGGGTTTATGGGTACAGTAAAAAAATCTGGGTTAAGAGAGGATTGGGGAAAAATATTGGCGGGTTTGCTTTGTTTATTTATTTTTTTTGACCGTTAGTTATAATAGTTGACCGGGTTTGGGTTTTGGTGTGGATCGGGTAAGGGTAGAGCTTGGACTGGGCTGGTTCTTGTAGTGGGTTGGGTTAGAATTTGGGTTGGGATATTTATTTAATTGAGATCCGGGTAGATTAGTTTTAAAGGTTTAGGCATTTAAGTTTCAAGGACCAAAAATGTAAATTCTGAAAATCAAAGGACTGAATTTGACAATATTTCAAAGTTGATCTAAGGGTGATTTTTGACATTTGATGAGACTCTGAGGGCAAATTTTGACTTTTGACCAAAATATTTCTCCCGGCTTCGGCTCTGAGTCTTCTCCAAATCCCGTGCACGTTTTCCCGGATTTAGCTCGATTTTGTCCCTTTTTCTTGATATCCGTGCCTGCATATGTAAAAACACAAAAACACAATATATTTGGCATAATTGGTTAGTTTTTGGTCATTTTGGTCCGGTTTTGGTAAATAAAAGGTATGTGAATAAGCACATACCATCCCTCTATTTTAATTTAATATAAACCGAATAATAAATAATTATACAATTACCAAATAAATCTTTAAATTATAAAATTGAAACATGACACCCTTATATTATATTTTCCTCATATTACCCCAGATCTAAAATGACTTGCAAAAATATCCCATCAGTTTAAAAAATTTCAAAACACACCCTTTTATTTTAAAAATCCAAATCGGTAAACATTTAAAATTATTAAACCCTAACCAAAATTCATCCAATCATTACATCATCATTCACCAACCTTAAAAGGCATTAAATGACCAGATCCATCCAGAAAAACCCTAACCCTAATCGTTAGTAGGGTTTTATATTTTTTTCTTTTATTTCTCATAAATCCGATATACCAATTAATTAACCACGAATTAAAAAAGCTTCAACAAATCAAATAGCTATTTTTCCAGAGTGATATGATGATAGTAGAACCCAGAAAAATTATGTACAAGCCTCAGAAAAATCGTATGAATAGATTGGATTTTATGGTACATTTTAAGCATTAAAAATTATTACGATCAATCAAACTTGCATGGGTTGATTTAGCTAATTTATATGAATCATATATGATGTAGAGATCATGAGAAAAATAGTAAATGAATTTTAGAACGTGTGAATATGGCGTAGGAATTATTTATCTCTTGGATGGACTCGACACAAGAATAATATACCACGATCAAACCAAGCAATACCACGACCAAGGCCTATTTTTCCTAGCCTCCTTAGACCTTGATGATCACCAAAAAAATACCCAAGGACCTCCAGAAATTCGGATGAAGCAAGTAGAATTTTGTGTGTGATTTGTGTGATTATTCGGTGCAAATAAAATGGGAGAAAGGGAAACTAAATAATGCTAGGCCGGAGAAGGGGAAAAATAAGGCTAAAGACTCGGCCTAATTGAGAGGAAAATCAGATATTGAATATTTTGATTATTATTTCCATGTTTACTTGTAGTTATCTAGTTATAATTAAATTATAAATACAATTAATTAATTAAAATGCAATTTCGGTATATACATAATATATTTTGTGTGTAACAATTATTTTTGGACATGTACCAATGTTAAAATGTTGTCTCAAAATTTATTTCCCTTCATATGTAGCTCATTACCAAAGGTTTGGAATTTATTTGGCATTTTATGTAAGCTTTAATTAAATTTCAAAGTTTCAGGGGTAATTTGGTCATTTTGCTTGCTTTTAAATTTTGGGTTTTACAGCCGAAATTCCTGGTCTTCCGATAATGCCATTGTATGGCGAAGGAGATCTGATCACCATAAACTTCATCCAGGCTGTCGAGGAGTGTTCCTTATTACCAACAACAACTAGTAGTCGTAGTTGCCCCATGGGCCATATCTTTTCTCCCGTGAAGTGAGTCAATGACGTCGTGGCCGGGCTTAACTGTCTTTGTATCTCAGGTCACAATCTTTTGAAACAATGCTCATACATTATGTCTGCTGATGCCCCTCCGTCAACATACATGCGGTGGATATCATGACCCCCGTATTTATCTCGATGGTGAGTGGTTCCGCCACTGCGTTGTCCGCAGCCAAGGTGGGGAAAGAGATTTCGCTTCCATGAGAAAATTTCTGGCTGACCTTTTTCCTAGTCTTTCGCTGCCATGATTGTATCATGTAGATTGTGTCAGCCTTATCCTTAGGTGCTTCTTTCTTGCTCCCGGTCTTCTGTTTGTCTTTCCCATCCTTGATGTTCTTAACTAGATGGTCCAACTTTCCTTCTTTTACTAGCTTATCAATTAGTTGGCGCAATTGGACACACTCATTGGTGGTGTGGCCCTTCTGTCCATGATACTCGCAGTATCCGTTCCCTACGCGCCGATCTTCTGGGGTGCGCATCGGTGGGGGTCTCGGAAAGTTTGCGCCTTCCGTCGCAAATATCTCCCTTGGAGTCTTCGTTAGTGGGGTATACTTGTCATTCTCTCGCCCGCCCCCCTGATTGCATTAGCTTTTGTTACGATTGCTACTCTGGTCATTGGATTGTCTCCTGGGCTGTTCTTGTGACCTATAGTTTGAGTAGCCTTTCTTACTATCCGCAGCAGCGGCTTCTCCTTGGATGAAGGACCTCGTGCGCTTCATAAGTTCGTCAAAGGTTTGGGGAACCCTATCATTTAACTTTTTGATAAGTTATGGGTTATTGATTCCATTCATAAACCCTGAGATCTTTAGTATTTCGGGGCATGCCTTGACATGTATGCATTCGTCCTTATAGCGCTCCATATAAGCGCTTGTGGATTCCCCTTGGCGCTGTTTTACCCTAGCGAGTTTGACAGGGTTCTTGGCGCACTTCTTCCTCTGAGTAAAGTTCAAACGAAACGCCTTCCGCAACTCTTCAAACCCATCGATGCTTCTACGTGGAAGCTTATTGAACCAGTTTCGCGCATTCCCTACTAATGTAGAATTAAACATGTGGCACCACACAGGTTGTGGCCAATTTTCGATGGTAGCTGCTGATTCGAAAATTTTTAGGTAGTCGTCAGGATCACCTGTCCCATCATAAGTTTTAACATTAGTGGGCATGCGCCTTCTCTTATCTTCTGAAAAATCACTGATGCGCCGAGTGAATGCGTCAACCTTTTGGCGGTGCCAGGGACGAGACATATCTTCATCCTCCTGGTCGCGGTATCTTCTCCTGGACTTCCAGTGTCCTGTTTCTTCGTCCTCGTTGTCCGAGGAGTCACTTGAGGATGAGCTTACTCTTTTGCGGCGCTTGCGCCGACTATCCTCGGAATCCGAGCTTGAAGGGATTTCGCTTGGGGAGCACCGTCGCCCAAGTCTATCGTGAATCTTGTGACTGCCAAGCCTAGTGTGGACATTGGTGCGCCGTCCATCGTCTTCATGCTCCTCCCGATACTGTAAGTCGGCTGCTTCATCATCCAAAACTTTCCTTCCGATCCTAGTAAACTCTGGGTGTCGGCGGCTATCCTTCTCGCGCCTTTCCTTTCGGTAACGCGGTGGGGATGCTTCATGCTCAGGGTCGAAGTTGAGCCGGGCTTGCAGACTCTGGCTTGACCTCTTTTTCGCTTCCTCTCGCATAAGCGCAGCCAAGGTTTCATAGTTTTGAGATACGAAATCACTTGGCGCTAGTTCAGGCATGACTCCTTCTAGCGCGAGGATGTCTGTTTCCAAATCAGGACCCTTGTTTCGGATAGGCGCATTTGGCGGCTCAGTAAGGTCTAATTCTGACATGGTGAAAGGAGTGCGCTGTAGATCTTCTGCGCTAGTGGTTGTTGTAGTAGCATGGGTAGTCCTTGTGAGCGGTCCTACTGTAGTAAAGGCCAGATCTGAGCATGATCCTAGGTTTTTGGGCGCACTGGTTGTTCCAGAGGCCTGCTTAGGGGCTGAATCAGTTTGCTGCTTCTGCCCCTGTAGGTCACCATGCGTTTTCTTCGCCTGCGGAGTCCGCTGATTTAGGTTTCCGTGCTTTGTCATTCTAGTTCTTCGTAGAGTTCTTAGTGTCTGGTCCCACGGATGGCGCCACTTGTTGATACAAAAGTTGAGCGTTCCTTGTTTGGATTCTGGTTCCCGTATCAATTGGATCTTAATGCTTGAGACCTGCGCACTAAGAGAACAGAAAACACCGTTAGGCTTATCGTGGGATTGTCTCCCACGATTATCCTCCGGCGTGAGAGTAAGTAATCGGTTTTAGGGTTTTAGTGAAGAGTTAGGGTTATGATATGATACCTTTAATGAGAGCCGAGATGCCCTTTATATACACACGAAATCCTTGTTGGTTTCGTGTTCCTTACTCTTCGGCCTATCCCGCCTTATTCGATCCATTGATCCTTATCCCGTAAATAAGAGATCCTATATCAAGGCCAATAATAGATTTTGGATTTGGGCCGTTGTAAGCCCAAATCTTTATCGCGATAGCCTACGCGTGATGGGCTTGAGTATTGGTCGGGTTCGTGACCCCAGTGCGGACTATACGTCATCATTGGGATTGCTTAATATGAGACTGGTTTGACA
>CP139502.1:191986368-192071952 GCA_021014915.2 Artemisia tridentata subsp. tridentata | reverse complement strand
ATTAACCACAATCCAAGTGTCCTACACGGACTGGACTTGGAGTGCTATTTGAGTTGGGCTCTTAAGTGGGCTGGACTTTACTTGTTCTAGCAATATGCCAACGCGCACACACAAGTCCATGAGGACTTAGTGTGTTCCCTGGCAACTTCGAACCTGGACTTCGACATTCATTAGGCTTGGAAATCTCAAGATTTGGTTCGTCTTGGGGTCGAGTACTACTCGACTCCTCATCCTGAGGATCTCATCGACATGTGAGGCAGTTGGCTTGGCATAACCGTTCCTCGTATCAACAAGGAGTGATCCAATACGCGTTGTGGGAATTTTTCTTAGGACAATGAAACATTTCTTAACACACCTTCGTGGTTTAGCCGAAAGCTACTCAACTATGAATAGTCTATTGAGGTTCATATGAAGAATTGTATTCGACACTCTTTATGGGTTCGAATTGGGTAAGTGAGGTTTCACCCCATTGGGGTTCGAACTTGGGTCAAAAAGGGGATCATTCTAGACTTGAATCAAGGGTATGTCCCTCACTCTTATCACTCACTTTGGATTCTAAATTGTGTTACACTGGGAGAGTTGAGAAGTGAGTTCTCTTTGTCTCTTTTTGAGGTCTAACCCATGGCTAGCTCACCACCATGGTGGCTACCTGGGGTGGGTTTGATTTGGCAAGAATCTCGACCCAAACCTCACCTGCTGAGGGTGGTTTTCCTCGGCCTAAGATCACCACTACACACCCTGCTTGGGTGTTTCTATTCGAACTAATGGGTGACCAAAATTTCCTTTCAACCGAGACAACATCTCTAAACCAAAAGGGTTGGTCATTTCGAATGGTTCTAGTACACAATCCTTCAACAAACAATCATTTGGCTTATTTCGATTCATTAACCTAAGGACTCCTTGGAGTCGTTCGACCTAAGAATGTAATTTCAACAACCACAATGATTTCTAGATTTACTTAAGGTTCTATGCTACAAGAAACAACAACAACAACATCTAAAATTTTTGACAACAAAAATAATTCAGACAACTTAAATCATTATCATTCGATCTAAAATCAATAAATCAATTCGAAAAAAACAAGAATGAATCTGAAAGAATCGAATACAGAGTTGTTTATACCCTTACAATGATTCGAACGAGAGGTGATGAACTCGGAAAAACTCGAACAAGATCCAAATCCGAAACCCAGTTATCCCAAATCGAACCACAACTACAATCACTTCCAGTCAATTGCTTTCCTTCGAACACCTTTGTTTCTCTCGGAACTTTTGAGTATAAGTAGTGGTGTGAGATCGATTGTGCCTGGGGCAATGGTTTAAAAAGAGTATACTGGAGAGTAACTCCATGTCCACTTTCGGATTTGGGAGAGGAAAACTTCCATTCGAGTGATACTTCCTCATCTTGTGTAGTTTTTCTAGGGTTGTGTTAGGCTTGGACACACGGTTAAGGTGGTTAAACCTTTTGTTCTTTGTGTGTATGATATATTGAGTGAATATGATTAAGTACGCGGAATTTACTTAACCACACTTAGAAGGTTATTTGTGTTATGGAAATGGAATGGTTATGTTTGTTCTATGACAATGAACAATGAAAGATTAACACCAAACGATTCAATATTATTAATGATAATAATACGAGTGATCTTGAAATATCACTAGGGTTACAACCTTGAATCTTAAGTTCTTACAACTTGTGATATTCTTGTGTTTGTTCTATGTCTTAACAGTTATGAAAGTTCTAATAATAACACACTATTCAACTTATGCACATGAACACACTTATGCACATATAATATCGAGTCTAAGATCTTCTTTTATAGTCCAAGAAGATCTTTACAATATTGCTTAAAGTCTAGTCGAACTACTTGCTAACTTATCTTGAGTGTGTCAGTACATAAGATACAACATGTATCTGTGTACACAACTTGTTAACTAAGCACATGGGGTAAGATATTATCTACCGTATATTCTTGACTTTAGTACACAAATATCTTTTCAATACTTATCCATCTAGCAGTCTCAACTCAACAGTATCAACTAGCAGTCCCTTCTTTGTACTACCAGTTAGAACGGTTAGTTATAACTTGAGCAGTCCTAAGATATACATCAACAGTTGGAACTGTTAGAGAATTCTTCTCAGCAGTTGGAACTGTTAATACTTGTAGTTCTTGATACTTAATCTTCAGAACATTTAATTCCCAACAATCCTCCCCTAAACATGTGAATCCATTTCAACATGTTTCTGAATTAAATTTATGGATTGTGAAGATCTTTCAAACACTTCATAGTCAGACCCTTGATCTGAACTTTCTTCTGTTCTGTGAGATTGAATATCTTTCTCAGTAGCTCATCTGCTTTCTGATCTTTGACTTTAACAATATCAATACACTAATCTTTAGTCTTTCAATCATTGACCTAAAGATGGTGCAATTTCCTTGGATGGAGGAATCATAAGAGGCAATGGTGCTGTGTATCTTGGATGCTTGTTTCAACAAGTGAAATCATCTATCAGCATGTCTTTGCAAGTGATGAACAAACGTGGTAAACTGAAATTGAAACTTTTCTTCGTTTGACCTAGATAGAACTTTCTCCTTTGGAATGTTCTTGTCATTTTCAACCTCCATGTCATCATCTTGTATGCTCTTGTCTTTTCCTCCCTTACATTGGGTTTTTCTTCCTTTCTTGGGCTTTTATTTCCTCCCCTGAGATGTTTGGAAGATCTCTCACCATCATCCCATCATTATCTGATCTACCAATGTGAACTTGTTTTCAGACAATGTTGTACAGGAATCCATCAATTCCTTAAGAGTTTAAGTTGCTGCCCTCATCACTTCTAGGTGTGTTAACTCCTATGAGAGGTGATTCATTGGACATTTGATTCATGGTCCATCAATGGATGGTTTTTGTGAATCCTTTGAAAATCCTTTTAAGAAACTTTTGCCTTAGCAGTATGTAATTGATTTTATTATGAAAAACCATACTGCTTTCAACCATTTTGAAGGGATTAAGTGTATAACAGACACTTAATCAAAATTTCGGTTTAATGCAACCTCTGGTTGTGTGAGAACCAATGTTTTCAGTTATAAATAACTGCCTGTGTAAAGATAAACCTATTCAAAAAGGCTTTCTTGACAGGGTTTCCAGCTCATAGTAATTGTTGCCTCTAACACAAGTGTTAGATTCACTTTTACTAGATGTTCTTTCTATCAGATGTCCTTAGACTTGCTCATTATACTTGAAAGTATAAAATGATAGAAAGTGAGTTGCATCAGTTACTATCTGATCAACTAAGTCATCAATTCAATGTGAAATTTGATAACCAGGTTTCAAGAAAGAAGTTTTAAAGAATTAATTAACTTAGGTGTAAACCTTTGTTAATGAGTTCCCAAACTCAGTCCATCATAAACCTGTTATGAAAGCAACTGGAATCACTTTTCTTCTGCTTCCAATTTCACTTGAAATTTCCTTATTGCTCAAAGTTCATACCTGAAATTGTTAGTCCAAAACCAAGAAACAAAATGCATAGCATTTGTCTTATAGCAGTATCAATAGATGACCAACAGTATGAACTGGTTAAACAAAATTTGTACTAGCAGTACTAACTATTCTATTAACAGTATCAATTTTCAAAGATATCAGTACAACCTTAACATATATAAAAACCACATAGATTAGAAATTTTAAGGATTTAGCATTCCAATACTTGCTACCAAGTACTGAAACCTTCCAACATCAAAAGCTTTGGTTAGCAGATCTGCAAAATTGAATTCTGAAGCAATTTTAAGAACTTGAATTAATCTTTTCTCATTGCAGTCTCTTATAAAGTGATGTCTAATTTCAATGTGTTTTGTTTTAGAATGTTGCACTGGATTTTTAATAATACAAATTGTACTACTATTATCAATATGAATAATAGTGTTTAAGAAATTGTACCCATAGTCAAGGAGTTGGTTTTGAAGCCATAGAACCTGACCACAGCAACTTGCAGCAGCTATATATTCAGCTTCAGTTGTTGAATTTGCCACACTTGTTTGCTTCTTACACTGCCATGAGACAAGTCTACACCCAAGGAATTGACATCCTCCACTTGTTTGCTTCTTACACTGCCTGGGACAATGGTTTAAAAAGAGTATACCGGAGAGTAACTCCATGTCCACTTTCGGATTTGGGAGAGGAAAACTTCCATTCGAGTGATACTTCCTCATCTTGTGTAGTTTTTCTAGGGTTGTGTTAGGATTGGACACACGGTTAAGGTGGTTAAACCTTTTGTTCTTTGTGTGTATGATATATTGAGTGAATATGATTAATTACGCGGAATTTACTTAACCACACTTAGAAGGTTATTTGTGTTATGGAAATGGAATGGTTATGTTTGTTCTATGACAATGAATAATGAAAGATTAACACCAAACGATTCAATATTATTAATGATAATAATACGAGTGATCTTGAAATATCACTAGGGTTACAACCTTGAATCTTAAGTTCTTACAACTTGTGATATATTTGTGTTTGTTCTATGTCTTAACAGTTATGAAAGTTCTAATAATAACACACTATTCAACTTATGCACATGAACACACTTATGCACATATAATATCGAGTCTAAGATCTTCTTTTATAGTCCAAGAAGATCTTTACAATATTGCTTAAAGTCTAGTCGAACTACTTGCTAACTTATCTTGAGTGTGTCAGTACATAAGATACAACATGTATCTGTGTACACAACTTGTTAACTAAGCACATGGGGTAAGATATTATCTACCATATATTCTTGACTTTAGTACACAAATATCTTTTCAATACTTATCCATCTAGCCGTCTCAACTTAACTGTAAAACCCTAAAATCTAAAATGTGCAAAAAGACCAAAATGCCCCTGCTAGTTTAAAATTTAATTAAAAGCTTATAATGTATCAAATAAATTCCAAACTTCTGGAAATGCACAAGATATGATCCCAAATAATTTTAACAACCACATTTAACATTTATACAAGTAGTAAAATTACCAAAATGCCCCTAGCATTGCCGAATGATTTTTAGTTAATTATATTATGATTTTAAAATGTATTAAAATGTGTAAATGAGGAAATGATCAATCAAATCAATTTGGCTAACCTACAATCCGAGATTTCTGGTCAAAACCCCCCTCCTATGACTCGGCATTCCTCTATTAAACATCAATCCATATCTTTTCTACCAAACCCTAATTTGCCGAGAGATAAGAAAACACATAAAGAATTTCCATAACCTCCATTCGATCCACTAAAATTATCAAAGCATTTTTCTGAGTTCAAACACAATTCAAGGAGTCCTAGAAAAATCGTGTTGAGTTCATTTGTTGCCCGATTCATTGGTGGTGGAATTATTTCTATCGCTAACCCATTTTTAAGGTATAATTCGTATCAATTCAATCAAGCTTCATAAAATTCGTTTCTTATTTTTCCTGAGGTTCTTATATTATATGTGATCTGCGAAAAATGTGTACAAGGTGATTTGATCCCATTTGGAGTCGTGGTGAATTCTTTCCTTGTCGAGTATCCATCCGAGAAGCAATAAATCGTGTGGCCTTATTCACTCGTTCTAAAAATCTTCTGGTATTTTTCCCAGCCTCTAATGATCGTATATATCCTAAGAAAAATAATAAAAATGACCCATGCATTGTATATAAATTCGTATGATAATTATTGTGTTTTATAAACCCTAAATCGAATTAAATCTAAATATCATGCATGCGATTTGTCCTGGACTAGTGAACAATTTTCGTGGTCTCTATGATCATAATACAACACCATAAAAATGCTCATTTGATTTATTGAGGCTTAAAACTATTTTTGGTGAAGCTATGTGAAATCGGCAAAAAGGAAATAAGAGCAAAAATACCTAGCGTGGAAACTAGGGTTCAAAAAGGATTAGATTTGATTAAAAGTGAATATAAATGATGTTGAAATGATTGCATAATGATGGGGTTCGATTAGGGTTTTATTTGGTTAAATATGGTATTTAACGATTTGGAAATTAAATATAAAGGGGGTGTTTTGTCAATATTAAAACTCATGGGTTATTTTTGTCATGTTATATAAATCATGTGTGACCTGTAAAAATTATTAAACGGAGGGCCTATATGTAAAATTTGTGAGAAAATGAATTAAGTTGTAATTGTTATTTCGAATTGGAAATTTAATAAATACAAGGACTAAACATGTAATTTCTGAAAAGTTGAGGTCGATTTGTGTTATGAATTATATCCAGGGGCTAGTGTGTAAAATTGGTTAATTATTGGACTAATGTGTAATTATTGTGAATTAAAGATTTAAATTGTAAACTTTAAAGTTAAATACGTAAATTAATTAAATGGAGGGACCTATTGTGTAGTTATGAAAACTTAAAGGGACCTTCGTATAACTTATTAAATGAAGTACTAATTGTGTCATTTTGATAAACCATGGGTTTAACAGGTAATTATGAATATTTGAAGGCTTAAAGTGTAACTTTTGGAATATAAGGGTTTAAAATGTAAAATGTGAAACCCTAAGGACCAAAGGTATAAATATGATAAAAGATACCTTAATTCCACTAATAATGATTTAACTAAGTTATGTATTCCAACTTTCTAATTATGGAAACTGTCTAAAAGTGGAAACTTACTAAAATGGGAAAGTTACTTAAAATGGAAAGATGGATAATTAAGAATGAATTGTAATTCCCTTCTACTCCTTTAGGTGTGAAGAAGGAGAGACTTTGAGCTGTCCCCTATTTCTGTGCTTATTCCTATTGTGCTTTCGTCATAAGGTACGGATACTCTACCCTTTTTAGTAAGGGTGTCTTATCACCTATGTCTTGATGTTGAGCTATGAACCTTTGCCATGATTCTTTTGACATGAACCCCTGCCATGCTTTCTTTGACATGAACCTTTTGACATGAACTTTTGATATGACCTTGAGCTATTTCCTTTTATATATGAACCTTTTGATATGACCCTGAGATGAACCTTTTGATATGACATTGAGACCTGACTCTTAGTTGACACCCGAGCCATTTTATGTTACCTAGCCAGGAAGG
Source organism: Artemisia tridentata subsp. tridentata (assembly GCA_021014915.2). Lineage (NCBI taxonomy): Eukaryota > Viridiplantae > Streptophyta > Magnoliopsida > Asterales > Asteraceae > Artemisia > Artemisia tridentata. The sequence continues at coordinate 192,064,888 of CP139502.1, read as the reverse complement.
TAACCTGGCCATGTCTGTGATGCACCACTGGCATGACTCCTGTGTGGGGGAGTGATTTCTCACGCCGTCCCTTTTATGATTTTCTGCCATGGCTACTATGATGTTGGGATGACTTTGAGTTGGGGGCGTATGGGTTGCAATCCTAGATTTGTATGTTTAGTGGATTTAACTGTGACTTTGAGTATTGACTTTGAGGTGAATGGTGCTTGTGTGCGATACACGCCTTTCACATATAGTTGGAGCTAGCTACTCCACTATTTTGATACATGAGGACACCCCTCATATTATCTGGTTGCCTGAGAGGTATCCCCTCTGATTGTGAACTTATAACCTGGAGACTATGATGTTGAGATTTTGACTTTGAGTTGTGGGCTCGTGGTAGTTGACTATCCTATACTTCCTTATTAATCTTTTGCTTTGATTATACCTTATGACATTTCCCAGTGCCTCAGTATATTTCGGTTTCTTTATCTTTGTTTGTATTATGTATCTGTTCACTGGGCTTTGTAAGCTCAGCCGCACGTTTCTTTTTCGTGTGCGGCAGGTATCTAGCTGGGAGATGGATTTTATGCTTGGGATGAGAGTTAGTTGAAGCTTTTGCCTTAGATGATGTCCTACCCTAGTCTTACCAGTTGTTTAGACATTTGATCATGGATTCATTTCGTTATGTATTTCCGTTGAATTATTTCGTTATCTTGTGAGACTTTTGTGTTGGACTCAAGTCTTGTTGACTTGACTTTTTTTATTTATGATGTTTTATGGCTTCCGCTGTGTATATGTATGAATGCTTTGAAATGTCGCCATAATGTGATATCTCTACCCTTGTCGGGTTGGGGTGTTACATTAACAGTATCAACTAGCAGTCCCTTCTTTGTACTACCAGTTAGAACGGTTAGTTATAACTTGAGCAGTCCTAAGATATACATCAACAGTTGGAACTTTTAGAGAATTCTTCTCAGCAGTTGGAACTGTTAATACTTGTAGTTCTTGATACTTAATCTTCAGAAAATTTAATTCCCAACAGGTTGACTTGAGGGGAAATCGATACAATGAAAGGGATGGTCATTGCTTAGATCGAAAAGAAGAGGTGTACAGAAGAGTGGAATGGAGATAGATCACAGATTATTTTGGGATGGGGAGAGGCGGACAAGAACCAGGGGAAGAAGACAATTTTTATTGGGTTTGGTGTGAGTGGGGTTTTATTATAATGTTTATACGGTTTGGATTTAATTAAGGAATGGGTGAATTATACCCCGCGTCCCACTGAACTGAGTTAAATTCGGGTTTTCCCGGAACTGATATGAATATGGATGAATGGATTTTTAGGGACGTTTTTATAAAACCAAAATGAATTTAGAGTTTGTGAATTCAAAATAATTTCTGAATTTTAAATTTGTTACTGATGTGACATCGGTATGCGTGTAGTTTCGTTTTGAGTAAAAATGAGATAACCTCCCGTTTTTACTACATTATAGTTTGTAAATGTGAGGTTGGGGAAAATTCACTGTTCTTGGTGAGATTTATTAATTTTGGTGGGTTACGGTGTGACACAGTGTGCGGGTCTGTTTTCCTGTGATAATTATGAAATCATATAAATTGCCTAGTTTAGTGACCTAGTCATAATAAATTGACAGTTATTATTTAAATACTAGTGGGAAAATTACCATTTGTCACACTTTGTGTTTGGGAGCCTAGCTTATTTGTCAAAGAGAATGTTACTGCTTCGGATTACTTCTTGGCTATTACCGGTTTATGGGTTCCCACGTCTACAAGATTACTTATTATCTATATTTACGCTTCCCAAGAGTTAAGTGAGAAAAAGGGATTATGGGATTATTTACGTCACATGGTGGACAGGTGGGATGGTAAGTGTGTGATGTTGGGAGATTTTAATGAAGTTCGTACGGAACATGAGAGGTTTGATTCCTTGTTTAACTTTCCAGGGGCAAAAGCTTTTAATAACTTTATTTCGGTCACAGGTTTGGTGGACCTTCCATTAGGAGGTTATACATACACATGGGCTCATAAATCAGCCTATTTCTTATTTCGGAAGGTTTAACGGCGATATTCCCTAATCTATCGGCAATATGTTTAGATAGACATTTATCTGATCATCATCCTATTTTGTTGCGCGAGATGAATATAGATTAAGGTGCTACTCCGTTTCGGTTTTTTCACTATTGGTTTAAGATGGAGGGTTTCGATAAAATGGTGGAAGATACGTGGAAAAATATGAACATAGTAGAGTCTAATGGCATGATTCAATTGAAGAAGAAACTTCAAGCTCTTAAACAGGCTATAAAACATTGGACTAAAGATGTAAAGAAAAGCTCTTACAATGCTAAAATATCTGCTCAATCTAAGTTGTCTGAAATAGATAAAGTGCTTGATCAAGGGGGATATAATGAAGAGATTTTAAATCAAAGAAATTTGTTATTGAAAGAGCTTCACGATTTAAATTCGATTGAGGCTTCGGAGGCTGCCCAAAAAGCTAAGGTTCGATGGTCTATTGAAGGCGACGAGAACTCTAAATTTTTTCATGGAATTCTCAATAATAAACGGTCTCAACTTGCTATACGAGGGGTTCTATTGGATGATGAGTGGCTCGTGGATCCATGCAAGGTGAAAAATGAATTTTTAAATCATTTTGCTAATCGATTTTCTAAACCTAATGATGCTCGAATCACTCTTGATTCTCATTTTCCAAAGAAGCTGTCTTTTGAGCAAATTGCTGATTTGGAACGCAATGTCACCTATGATGAGATTAAAAGTGCGGTGTGGGATTGTGGCAGGAATAAATCTCCAGGATTAAAAGTGCGTAGATATTGGAAGATTATAGACCAAGACGTGGTGGGGGCTGTTTCAACCTTCTTTTCGTCTGGTTTGTTTCCAAAAGGTTGTAACTCTTCTTTCATAGCTTTGATCCCGAAGATTCATGACGCTAAACTTGTTAAAGATTTTCGTCCGATAAGCTTAATTGGTAGTGTGTATAAAATCATATCTAAGATCTTGGCTAACAGATTGAGCTTTGTTATCGGGGATCTTATTAGTGAAGTTCAGTCGGCCTTTGTTGCTAATCATCAAATTCTGGATGGCCCTTTCATTTTAAATGAGCTGCTTTCGTGGTGTAAAAGTAAGAAGTCAAAAGCTATGATTTTTAAGGTTGATTTTGAGAAGGCCTTTGATTCTGTTCGATGGGATTTCTTAGATGATGTTTTGATGTCGTTCGGGTTCGGTGTTAAATGGCGTGGATGGATTAATGGATGTCTTAAGTCTGCCATGGGTTCGGTTCTCGTTAATGGTAGCCCGACCTCGGAGTTCCAATTTTATAAAGGCTTAAAACAGGGAGATCCTTTATCTCCTTTCTTATTCATTTTGGTTATGGAAAGCTTGCACCTTTCTTTTTGTAGAGTTTTGAATGCAGGCTTATATAAGGGCGTTTCCATAGATAATTCTTTGATGATTTCCCACTTATTCTACGCCGATGATGCGGTTTTTGTAGGCGAATGGGATGCTTCTAACCTTAATACTCTTGTTAATGTTTTGAAGTGTTTTTTCATGGCTTCGGGTCTTAAGATAAATATCCAAAAGAGCAAGTTGATGGGGATTGGTGTTCGTTATGAAGAGATTGAATCAGCAGGCCGTTTTGTTGGATGTTCTACTTTCACAACTCCTTTTAATTATCTCGGAGTTAAAGTGGGTGGTGCTATGTCTAGAATTAAATCATGGGACGAGGTTTCAAGCAAATTGTCTCATGGTCTTTCAAAATGGAAGCTTAAAACCCTTTCGATAGGAGGTCGGCTTACTTTGCTTAAATCTGTTCTTAGCTCCATTCCCCTTTATCACATGTCTATTTTCAAAGTTCCCATGGGAGTTTTAAAGAATATGGAATCAATTCGCAGAAATTTTTTTAGTGGTGTTGAAGGTTCAAATAAAAAAACGGCTTGGATCAGTTGGAATAAAGCTTTGGCTTCAAAAAAAAAGGGTAGTCTTGGTGTGTCTAGTTTTTTTGCTCTTATTCGTGCAATGATGTTTAAATGGGTTTGGCGCTTTATCTCTCAAGGCTCTTCTTTATGGGCCAGGTTCATCAAAGCTATTCATGGCATTCGTGGTGCTATTGATTGCCCCGGTTACTCGTCTAGATACTCTCCATGGCTAGATATCATTCGAGAGCTTTCTTCTCTTAAAGGTAAAGGGATCGATCTTATGTCTTTTGTTATAAAAAAGGTAGGAAATGGGGAAGATACCCTTTTTTGGGATGAAGTCTAGTTAGGGGAGACTTTGTTGAAACACCAATATCCGAGGTTATATGCTCTTGAAACTAGTAAGCAAATTTCGGTTGCTGAGAAGTTGCGACACGTCTCTTTGGATTTTTCTTATCGCCGTTCTCCAAGGGGTGGTGTCGAAGAGGAGCAGCAAAGCGCTTTACATTCTCGTCTTGCAGATTTAATCTTACCACATATGCAAGATCGATGGTTCTGGTCTTTGAATGCTACGGGTGATTTTTCGGTGAAATCTGTTCGGAATTTTTTAGATGATTTTCTTTTACCTGCAGATGATGTGCCTACGAGATGGGTGAAAGTTATTCCCATCAAGGTAAACGTGTTTGCCTGGAGAGTTAGCATGGATAAACTTCCTACTCGGTTGAACCTTTCTCTCAAAGGTTTGGAAATCACCAACATTCTTTGTCCTCTTTGTAATGTTGTTGTTGAATCAGTTTCCCATCTTCTATTCTCATGTTCTTTGGCTCGCCAAGTGATGAGTAAGGTGTTGTGTTGGTGGGATCTTGATGCCACCGAGTTAAGTTCCTATGATGAGTGGCTTTTATGGTTCCAAAACATTCGGATGTCTAAGAGCTTGAAGGCTGTTTTTGAAGGTGTTTGTTACATGATGTGGTGGTTTTTGTGGAACTTCATAAATCAGATGGTGTTTAGCAGATTTCATTCTCGAAAGGAGACCATTTTTTATGACATAGTTCAATTATCGTTTACGTGGTGTTCTAGTCGTTGTAAATCTAAATTCGACTGGGTAACTTGGATGCAAAATCCTAGTATTATTAGTATGTAGTTTTTTTTATAGCTTCTTGCTAGTTTCTAATAAATTTGCCGTTAAAAAAAAAATAGTAATAAATAGGGCTGCAAACGAACCGGACGAACACGAACGGAGCCTTGTTCATGTTCGTTCATTTAATTTTAACCGGACAAATAAACAAACACGAACGGTTTAAACGGACGAATTTTCTTATTCATGTTTGTTTATTAAGAAAATGAGTTGTTCATATTCGTTTATGTTCGTTTATTAAGACACTAAACGAACGCTAAACGGACATAAACGATCGAACATAAATGAACATATACAAACAAACATAAACATTATTAAATTATGCTTCTAATAGTATTTTATAAGTGTTGTTTTGTTTAAACAAACTAATTTTAAAATTATACAATTAAAAGATATGATATATGAACATAAATAAATAAATGAACATAAACGAACGCGTAATCGGACGTTCACGAACATAAATAAACGGACGTGACTTTTGTTCATGTTCGTTTATTTAACTAAACGATCGTAAAATATTGTTCATGTTCGTTCATTTAATAAATAAACGAACATAAACGAACTTTTTATCGAACGGTTCATGAAATGTTCGTTGAACGTTCAGTTCATTTACAGCCCAAAAAAAAATAGTAATAAAAATAAAATAATGTTAAGCAGAGGCGGCTTAATCGAAGTTTGGTAGCATCATACATAAAATATTCTCAATTCAATCCAAGTGTTCATTTTCCATAACATTTCTAAAAGGATATCATTTAATAATGTTTCGGAATTCAAATCTCGGTAGACAAAGTCCCAGTCATGTTGTTATACACAACTGCAAGTCTGTTAATAGTTATGGATATAGGTTTTCTTTAATGGACTATTTAATTTGGATTGTTTATTAAAAGAATTAATCTAACTACGAAATTTCTACAGAAACATCGGATTCTTATTTTTATTTATTTATTTTATTATTATTATTATTTTCCTGAGAGTACATACTGATAACTAGAACTTCAATCTTAGTAAAACTTACAGATTTAGAGATACACATTAGATATCCAACCGGAAGTACATTAGAGGATCACCGGTTCCGTATGTCTTAACGTATTGTAAATCCGTATTAGCAATTTAACTTCTACTCGTATTTCACTTTCCATTTTCATACATGCAGTATAAATTTGTTGTTTATTCCTTAGGGAAAAACAATGGGCATGGACACGGAAAAAGTCAGTTAACGCTCAATACGTACTTTACGAGCTTATTCCACAATCTCGCATTGTTTTTTCCTAAACACGTTAATAAAGAATTACTATATATGTATATTGAACCGTAAAAGTAAGATATATTGACCATGACCATGAAGCTTAGTTGGCTGCACATGGGCAAAGAATCAAAACTGTTGGCTAATAACAGCTGCCTCTTTATCAAATTAGTTGGACAAAAGACAATTGGTCAATAAAATACCAATTAGTTAATTAATATATTCAACTACTCCGTAATTCACTATTATCTGAATTAATTAATTAGAAGAGTACGACTACTTGACTATTAAATTATATTCATATTCCTAAAGCCAGTTTGCTATTTCAAAAAAGTATGTCTTTACTTTGTAGGTCGAAAAAAAAAAAAAAAAAAAAAAAAAAAAAAACCAAAAAAAAACTCCTTTTGGTTTAGATTGGATCAATGTTATAAACTAGGGTAGGGCTCAGCATCGGTCCCGGACCGGACCGGACCGACCTAGACCGAGACCGAATTAGCACAAAAGTCGAGACTGAGGACCGGACCGAATGTGGTCGGTCCGTCGGTCCGTCCAGTCGAACAAGGCAAAATAGTCGATTTGTGGTCCGGACCGGACCGGACGGACTAATAACGAGACCGAATTAGCCCAAAAGCCGAGACCGATGACCTCCGGTCCGTTCAGATGGTTTGCTCAGCCCTAAACTAGGGTATCGTTTGATGATATTTATCTATACTATCTATAAAAGGTGTATGGCCAAAGTGAAACGTTGAATTCTTGAATGATGAAAATTAGTCAAAGATGAGATAAATGTATAGTGAAATTAATACTCTTATTAAAACACCTAATTAGTTAAAAGTGCACTGATTTATTCATATTGTACAACCAACTAAAAGCATATCTACCAAATTAAATATAAATAGGGATGAGCATTTGGACCTGAATCCCGGTACCGAACCAGAACCGTACTGGTACCGTACCGAAACGGTACCGATTCCGGATACTCGGTACAGGACCGGTACCATGAATCGAACAAAAATTAAAATCGAGAGTACTAAAACGGTACTGGTACCAAATCGGGATAGTACCGAAAATTTCCTGAAATTTGAGTAGTCTATATTTTTTTAATGAATTGGCTTATCCAAACACTCATTTGTTCAGTGCAAAACAATAGTAACATACAGCAGAAAACCAAAGGTCGACCCAACAGTAACATATGTTCCGTGCAAAACAATAGTAACATACAAACAATTAAAACACCCCTTACTAAAAAGTACAATAAAATTTTCACAATATACAATTTAAACAAGATACAACATAATCCAGAATATAAAATAATTAAACACACAAACTAATGTTATTTTTAAAACACCCTAAAATGAAAAGTACATGTTATTATACACATTATACAAATTAATAAAACATACAAAGTTTCATACAAGCTAACAAGTTGATGGTACATATAGTTTTCAAAACCGGACCGGACCAACGGGTTCAACCGGGAACCGGTGTCGCCATCGGTTCGGCTAACCAATAAAAGACATCCGAAATGAACCAGAGAAGACCCGTTGAAACCGATACAAACTGGTAAATCAGGCCTATATATAAAGGAAAAACAAAAAGTGAAAAGTAAAAAGTTGAAACTAATAGAAATATTGAAAACATATATTTCAAAATGAAACTATTAATACACATCGAGAACCGGATTGACCCGGGACGCTTCAAACCCGGCGGGTTGACCCGGTTTAATTTCACCAGTGTGCGACCCAACCCGTCGGGTTGACCCGGTTTAAATCGACCCGTTTTTCGACCGGAACGGTTCAACCAGTTGAACCACCCGGGTCGACCCAGGTTTCAAAACATTATGTTTAATCCCCAAATATTCAAACTTTTATTATTTTTCGTTTATAACCCATAAACTTTTTTTATCACTAAATGATCTGTCTCTATAAAATCTCGTTGCTATGCACGATTAGTCGTTTAGTGTTACTATATGTCTTTTAGGTAACAGAAACAATTGTTTCTAATTTATTTATTTTAATTTATCAATATCAACTTTATTTCGCAAAACTAATAATAAACAAAATGGAAAAGTCGAAAGCAAAAAAATTTGCTTCCAACTTATATCTTAGTTAACGATTTCGCCTTCTTAAATATTTGCCTTTTTGAAAACTACGACCTTTGCTTCCCAAGTTTAGTTCGTAAGCTCAATATGCTTTTTTTCAAAAGCAATTAAAGTTATCAGAAAATGAGAAAATCAAAAATTAATATTGCAAATTTACGTCTAGCATGTATGATTAGAACACAAACAAAATCCTTACAAAATAAAGATTTTGGTTTGCTGTAAACCATGTTAGGGAATTTATATTTGATCACAGTAATCTATATTTGATCACAGTAATCTGAGAGTCGTGTAAACACTTTCAGATTGAAGTATTTCGATGGTTCTATCGAAATCTTAAATCGGATAAAACTCAGATTTAGAAGCGAGAATATGTTGTATTTGTTATGTTCCTGAACCATATATTTATAATATAAATATGACCAACAATAACTGATTTACAGTTATCAACAATAACTGATTTACAGTTATAACTACTATAGCAGTTATATAAACCGTTATAGTTACTTAAGACTGCTAGCAGTACTAACCTTAACTAGCAGCAGTAACCAGCAGTACTAACTACACTAGCAGCAGTAACCAGCAGTACTTACTACACTAGCAGCAGTAACCACTCCACAACCAGCAGTAATAACTCCAGCTTAGTAGCACTAATCATAATAACGTCATACAAGTGTGCACTCCGCACAACCCCGACTTGTTGAACATTTATCACGATTATACATTGGTCAACTAAGGTGCTGTTTGTTTATTCAGACATTTTATGTCTGAATCTGAATACCACGTCTGAATCTGAATTAGTGGTCCAAAAGTCTGAATCTGAATTATTTTAGTCAGTTTGTTTTTATAAAGTGTCTGAATAAACAAAAAACAATCCTTTCGCTATAAAACAAACCAAAAGACCCTCGATTCATGATTATTAATAAAAAATCAAGACCAAGATGAGGAGATAAGGATTGAAAAGAAGTAGGTGTAAAGTTTAAGCTTTTCAGATGTAATCAGACATATTCAAATGTCTGAATGAATCAGACCCTATTCAGATGTATTAAGACTTCAGATGTCTGAATAAACAAACAGTCTGAATCTGAAAATGTCTGACCGAATCAGACTTCAGACGTATTCAGATCTGAATGAGCCGAAACAAACACAATCTAAGTCAATCCATTACACTTAAATCACATTTGTGACGCAAAATCACCAACATTCCTCCCCCATTTAAGTGTAATCTTATTAACTTAAAGCAAACTCATAACAAACAACAAACTGATGCATAAATGAAATATCGAGGCGATTGAATTTCACATTAGTATATAAGCATTCCAAATATTCGAATATCAGAGTGTCACTAAAGGATTGAACTCTTTCTATTCATAGTGAATACATGAAGATAATATACACAACAGTTTACACATTCACATGTTCTACTTGATACTATATTTTACTAGCTTGTGTCCTATCCTTCAATAAGCATATCAAAGCCAAGTCCCAAGCTTCTTGAAGCAGCTAAACTTCATGCTTATATAGGTGGTTTTTTACTCTTGCACCTACACATGCAATTTTTCAAAAAACCATTAAGAAATATAATTTCAACCTCCTTTATCTTGCAGTTCTGAACACATACCGTGGGATGATGTAATTATGTGTTCCAATCCAAATATAACAAGCTTTCCACATTGAATTCAGCATTTAACATTACGTTAGATGGGAATTGGGTATCTTGATACAAGGATTTAATTAAATGGACTTTAGACCCATCCCAATAGCCGCCTTGCATACGAGATCTCTTGCTAACCCTTTGGTTAAATGGTCGGCTAAGTTCAGTTGAGTTCTTACAAACTCCACAGATATCACACCATTCATGATAAGCTCACGAATCATGCTATGTCTAACACCTAAGTGTCTAGACTTGCCATTGTACACTTGACTATAAGCCTTAGCCAAGGTAGCAGCACTATCACATCTGATAGAAATGGTAGATATCGGTTTAGGCCACAAAGGAATTTCATAAACCAAATTCCTCAGCCATTCAGCTTCATTACCAGCTGCAGCCAAAGCAACAAATTCAGACTCCATGGTTGAGCTTGTAATACAGGTCTGTTTCTTTGAAGCCCAAGAAATAGCACCTCCTCCAAGAAGGAATACCCAACCACTCGTAGACGAGTGATCCTCCATATTATTAATCCAACTGGCATCGGAATAACCTTCTAAAACAGAAGGATAACCACTATAAGTCAAACCATAATCCATGGTTCCTTTCAAATACTGAAATACTCGACCCAGAGCTTGCCAATGTAGAGCACTAGGATTGCTAGTGTACCTACTAAGCTTTCCCACAGCAAAAGCTATATCTGGTCTAGTGCTAATCATGGCATACATAAGACATCAATAGCTCTAGAGTATTCTAGCTGAGACACTGGAGTTCCTTTATTATGTCGAAACTTCACAGTAGGATCTACAGGAGTATAAACAGGAGAACAATTAGCAAAGTTAAACTTTGTCAGTATCTTCTCAATATAGTGAGATTGAGAAATAGAGATACCATTGTGTCCTCGTTTGATTCTAATACCAAGAATCACCTCAGCCTCCCCCAGATCTTTCATATCAAAATTAGATGACAAGAATTCTTTTGTCTTATCAACTTGATCTTGGTCAGTACCAAAGATCAACATGTCATCCACATATAAGCAAATTATTACTCCTTTACCAGAAGCATTAAATTTACTATACACACACTTGTCAGCTTGGTTTTAAGAAAAACCATTATACAAGACTACATCATCAAACTTTTGATGCCATTGTTTTGGTGCTTGTTTCAGACCATACAATGATTTCTTCAATTTACATACTTTGCTTTCATGTCCAGGCATCACAAACCCTTCAGGTTGTTTCATGTAAATTTCCTCATCCAAATCACCATTCAAGAATGCAGTTTTCACATCCATTTGGTGAATAACTAGATCATGTATAGCTGCAAGAGCTATCAATAATCTAATAGTGGAAATCCTAGCAACAGGAGCATAAGTGTCAAAGAAGTCAATTCCCTCCTTTTGTCTAAAGCCTTGGATAACCAATCTGGCTTTATATTTATCTATGCTTCCATCCACTTTCATCTTCCTTTTAAGGATCCATTTACATCCTAATGCTTTGCATCCAGGAGGCAAATCAGTTAATTCCCAAGTATCATTATGCATGATGGAATCAATCTCACTTTGAACAGCTTCTTTCCAAAAAGCAACATCTCTAGAAGCCATTGCTTTACTCAAGGTCCTTGGATCCTCCTCAATAATGAAACAATATTCATGTTGAGATAAAGTCTTATCTCTTGTTCCTTCAACTAAATAAAGTTGAAAATCATAACCAAAAGACTTAGCTTTTCTTGTCCTAGTGCTTTTCCTAGGAACAGATGTACCAGGTACATCATCAGTACCTTCAACCTCATCTTCAACCATCTTACTAGAAGATGATTGAATCATACCTCGTGGTCTAGGTATAGATGTAAACCGTTCTTCATCAAATATAGCATCTCTTGACTCTGTTATAGAGTTCACCGACAAATAATCATTAGGTTCTATAACATAAAACCTATAACACTTGGAATGCTCTGCATACCCAATGAAGATACAATCTATACCTTTCTCACCCAGATTTTTCATTTTGGGTTCAGTTAGTCTTACAACCGCTCTACAGCCCCAAACCCTCAAATAAGTCAAATTTGGCACCTTCTTGGTCCAAATTTCATAAGGGGTTTGTTTATTATTTTTGTTTGGAGTTCTATTCAAGATATAACAGGCCGTCAACATAGCCTCACCCCAAAACCCTTCACTTAGTCCAGAATAGGATAACAGGGAATTCACCATTTCCTTTAAGGTCCTATTCTTCCTTTCAGCCACCCCATTCTGTTGTGGTGTGTAAGGAGTCGTGGTTTGATGTATTACACTAGTTGATTGGAAATAAACTGGATCATAATACTCACCACCTCTATCAGCACGCAATACTTTTATCAAATCTTGTCTATGAAGTTCTACTTCTTGTTTATAAATTTTAAATTTATCAAGAGCTTCATGTTTAGCATGCAATAGATAGACATAACAATATCTAGAAGCATCATCAATAAAAGTAATGACATACTTATTATGTCCTAGTGAAGGATTAGCATGAAAATCACACAAATCACTATGAATGAGATCTAATACTTTACTTTCCCGATTAACACCCTTAAATGGTTGTCTAGTTATCTTTGTTAACATACAAGTCTTGCAACTTGCAGGTGTCATGTCAAAACCAGGTATTAAACTCATTTTAGACATGTCTTTCATTCTCTTGTAATGAACATGTCCTAGTCTTGCAGGCCATAATTCAGATTTGGTTAAACTATTGCTATTACTAGAAGTCATCATACAAGCAGAAGCATTAAACAAAGGATAATTCAGATTTAATCTAATCATACTATTACATACATAACCAAATCCAACAAATAAACCATGTCTTGACAAGATATACTTGTCACTTTCCAACACTTGTTTGTAGCCACACTTATTCAACACAATTTCAGAAACAAGATTCTTTCGAATCCCAAGTACGTACAATACATTATCTAAACATAAAGTTTTTCCAAAAGTGAAAGTCAATAAAAACACGCCCTATTCCTTTGATTGGTTCTGTTGCAACGTTTCTGATCTTTACAAATGATCCATCTTCAATCGATTTACATACTTGAAACCAACGAAGATCCTTGCAAACATGACTTGTTGCACCCGAATCAATCCACCAAGCAACTTCATCATCCTGAACATAAAATGCATCAGAAATCACAGAAACATAATGTATAACATTATCAAAATTCTGCATAAAATCAGAATTATAACCTTGTTGCTTTTCAGGATCCTTAGACCCATTTGAACCAGCGCCATCATTGCCCTTACGAGAGCGACAATCCTTCTTCATATGACCAGGCTTGTTACATTTCCAACAAGTCAAGGTACCCTTCTTGTTGGCAAATTTATCATCACCACTTTTGAACTTTCTTTTGTTCTTATTGTTGTTGAAATTTTTGGCTCCATCTCTTTCAACCATGTTGACAGAAGATGATCCAATTTGGTTCTTTCCTTTAGGATTATTATCAAGTTCCTGATTTCTTAATCCTTCCTCAATTCGTAGATGACTACCGAGTTGAACCAAATTTAACTCTTCCTTTTTATGTTTCAAACCATGTTTGAATTCTTTCCAGGAAGGGGGCAGTTTATCAATGATAACTGCAACCGAGATGGCCTCATCCATCATCAAATTGTGTTGGGCATACTGTCCCAGAATCCTTAACATTTCATGAAATTGTTCCATGACAGGCCTGGTATCAACCATCTTGTAATTCATAAAATTACTCACAAGAAACTTCTTGGAAGAAGCATCTTCTGCCATGTATTTGGATTCTAGAGACTCCCACAGTGCTTTTGCAGATTCAGTGTTTTGATAGACATCAAATAGGGAATCAGACATACCGTTTAGAATGTGACCACGGCATATGTAGTCGTCGTTTTCCCACTTCATCCTTTTCCTAGTCATCTCCAAAATTTCATTCTCGGACCATTCGGGACTGGGTGTACTCAGAACGTACACAACTTTCAGAGTGGTAAGAAGAAAGTGCATCTTCTTTTGCCAGCGACGAAAGTCCTGCCCTTCAAACTTTACCAACTTATCGAACTTGCTCGTCATATCTTTCACAGATTCTCCGTTCGTCATGATCACAAATACTTCAATCTTTGTTAGGGAATTTATATTTGATCACAGTAATCTGAGAGTCGTGTAAACACTTTCAGATTGAAGTATTTCGATGGTTCTATCGAAATCTTAAATCGGATAAAACTTAGATTTAGAAACGAGAATATGTTGTATTTGTTATGTTCCTGAACCAGATATTTATAATATAAATATGACCAACAATAACTGATTTACAGTTATAACTGCTATAGCAGTTATATAAACCGCTATAGTTACTTAAGACTGCTAGCAGTACTAACCTTAACTAGCAGCAGTAACCAGCAGTACTAACTACACTAGCAGCAGTAACCAGCAGTACTTACTACACTAGCAGCAGTAACCACTCCACAACCAGCAGTAATAACTCCAGCTTAGTAGCACTAATCATAATAACGTCATACAAGTGTGCACTCCGCACAACCCCGACTTGTTGAACATTTATCACGATTACACATTGGTCAACTAAGTCAATCCATTACACTTAAATCACATTTGTGACGCAAAATCACCAACAAACCAGGACATTGGACACATGCAACCCAAACATGTTTCTAAATGATTCAGCTAGGGGTATATGCATGGTTCGGTTTGAGTCGGTTTTGGCTAAAATCGAAACCGAACCGATATATTCAGTTTTTATGAAACTCAAAACCAAAACCCATTCGGTTTTTGGCGGTTCGGCTTTTCGGTTGTTTAGCCGTTTATTTTTTGGGGTGGCCGTTTTATACCAAAAAACTTGTTTTACGTAATTTTTTTTTTTTTTTTTTTTTTTTTTTTTTTATTTTTTTTTTTTTACATTTTTTTTTAGATATTAGCCTAATAATCTTTATCCCAAATTTCTAAAATCACATACATATAGATGAAACACACACATGCAAGCATGGTTCTAAAAGGCGCGCAAAGCATCGCAAAGGCGTGAGGCTTGGTCATGCCGCCACGCCACGTCTTATAACGCCTTATGCCACGTCTTTTTGTAAACTCGATATATATATATATGAAATATGATATAAATATATAAATATTTTTATATTTTGTGTCGCCTTATAAACACAAAAGTTTCGCCTTGCCCGCTAAGGCGTGAGGCTTGGTCATGACGCCACGCCACACCTCACGCTATTTATAACCTTGCATGCAAGTGAACATACACTTAGTATGATCATTGTCACATATGTATTCATTTATTATCATGTAAACACACGTACACAATAAACACCCATATAAACGTTAAGACAAATATATTATAATGTCACCTACAAAATGAATATAAATTTATAAATTTGATTTATTTATTTTTTTATTTTTTTATTTATACTATATCAATTATATATTATTATATAATAAAAGCGGTTCGGTTCGGTTTTTGGACGGTTATTTTGGTTCGGTTTGATTTTTTTTGCGGTTCTTTCGGTTTTTCTGCTCAACCCTAGATTCGATCGGTTATTTCGGTTCGATTTTTTTTTTTTTTTGTTTCTGTTTTTTCGGGTTTTCTGCTCAACCCTAGATTCAGCTAAGCTAGATATTGCTTGCTCTAATCAATAGTTAACCAATTTCTTTATTGATCATTGTTCATAACCAAAGCTTATGCACAATAACGTTGATATTTGCCTAACATTGTCTCTTGCAAAAAAATATATATTTATACCAAAAAAAAAAAAAAAAGTTGTGTTGCCTATATTGTATTTTTTATTGCTTTATAAAAAACACTTTTATATCAAACAAGAAAATAGTGACGTGGGTGTGCGATAATTACTTTGTGTTAAAATATGTATTAGGGTCGGGCCGAGCCCACAAGGTTAACTTAGCTTACTCTACAAGCCAATGTATCTTATTAATATCCTTGTAATATCTATAATAGTTGTATCAATCAATTCCATTACACATCAGTTTTCCATCTCTCTTTACATGGTATCAAAGCAAGGTTATTAGAAATCAGAAAATTAGGGTTCGTTTGTGTTTGTACCAAGGGAGTTCATTCGACAAACGATTAAAGGCATAAAATTAGGGTTGGCACCTCCTTCAAATTCGAACTCAGGGGATTGTGAATCACAAACCCTAAGTTGTGTGACAGCCATTTGGTTCAGTCATCTTCGCGGGAGGATTCCAGCATTCTTTCATCTTCCAATTTCAATTTCATCCCGGTGAGATCAATTTTAATTCAGACTTTTGGTTTCGATCTGAATATTTTGTGATTGTTAGCTTTCTTGTCTAAATTTGGTATTTCAGTTTATCCTAGTAAGATTAAACTGAGTTTGGATTTGTGTTTTAGAGATTTGAATCTGCATTTGGGATTTAGGTATATGATGGAATTAGTTTTGATATTTGTTATGTTGATGATTTGGGGTTATGATATGGGGTTTCAGTTAGTGTGTTATCTCAATTCAGATAGTGTTCTTAGACCACCTTTGGTCATTTGTTTATTGATGGCTCGTATTATACGACTTCGACTTATGATGTTCACCTCTTACTTGGTTTTGTTATTCTGGTATTACGTGAAGAAGAAACATAGAGGTTCATATGCGCATTTTGCTGAATTTGGTAATGTCTATTCTCGTCAAGAACTAAATGGGTTATTGATTCTGGTGCTTCAGATCACATGACAGGTAACTCACATGTATTCACTAATTTTAATATGCATGCATCCTCATCTAATGTTACAATTGCCGATGGGTCTACTTCTCAAGTTCTTGGATCGGGCACTGTTAATTTGAGCTCCTCTATTTCATTATCTTCGGTGTTGAGCCTCCCTAAATTTTCATTCAATTTGTTATCAGTTAGTAGAATTATGAGCAACTTGCAATGTAGTGTTAAATTCTACCCTGATTATTGTATCTTCAAAGATCTCAAGACAAAGCGGGTCATTGGTAGAGGGAGAAAATCT
Organism: Artemisia tridentata subsp. tridentata; assembly: GCA_021014915.2. Taxonomy (NCBI): domain Eukaryota; kingdom Viridiplantae; phylum Streptophyta; class Magnoliopsida; order Asterales; family Asteraceae; genus Artemisia; species Artemisia tridentata. The sequence goes on along the minus strand of CP139502.1, from coordinate 192,047,854 downwards.
GATGGTCTGTACGTGTTTGAACCTGAGGTTTCAAAATCCTTAGTTGGACATAGCTTATCATCTCCATTTGAAGCACATTGTCGTCTTGGCCACCCATCTCTTCAGAGTTTAAAGAAATTATGTCCTGAATTTTCACACTTATCATCTCTTAAGTGTGATTCTTGTGAGTTTCCTAAGCACCAACGTGTTCATTTAAGCCCTCGAGTAAATAAGCGGGCTACATCCCCATTTGAGTTAGTCCATTTAGATGTATGGGGTCCATGTCCTATTACATCTAAATCTGGTTTTAAGTATTTTGTCACCTTTGTTGATGACTACTCCCGTGTTACTTGGCTTTACCTAATGAAGAATAGATCTGAAGTATTTACACATTTTTGCTCATTTTTTGCTGAAATAAAAACACAATTCAAGGTTACTGTTCAGACTTTACGGAGTGATAATGCAAAGGAATATTTTTTTGAGTCATTTCAGTCATATATGCTTCAGCATGGAATTCTTCATGAGTCATCGTGTGTCTACACACCAGCCCAAAATGGGGTTGCAGAACGCAAGAACCGCCATCTTATTGAAGTTGCTCGTGCACTTTTGTTTCAAATGACTGTTCCTAAACCTTTTTGGGCTGATGCTGTTGCAACTGCTTGTTTTTTGATAAATTGCATGTCGTGTACTGTTCTTGGTGGAAATTACCCTTATTATGTTATATTCCCTACAAAACCTCTATTTCCTATCGATCCTAAAATCTTTGGTAGTACGTGTTTTGTTCGGGACACTCAGCCTAACATCACCAAGTTGGATCCTAAGTCGCTTAAGTGTGCTTTTCTTGGATACTCCCGCATTCAAAAGGGGTATACATGTTATTCTCCTCAGCTTCACCGCTATCTTGTCTCTAGAGATGTCACTTTTCATGAAGATTTACCTTACTTTCCGGTTACCACTTATCGCCACCAAGAGGAGAATGATGATTTGTTAATTTATGTTTCTCCTATCCCTGTTGCAACCACTGACCCTGTTTCAACCGTTGAACATCCGCCTATTAAAGTATATACTAGGCGACCTCGTGTCACATCAGGTTCTGTTCCATCCTCTCAGTTAGAATATGCACCTAATGATGCATCAAATAATGTAACTAATGATGTACCCATTAGTGTACCTAGTGAGGCACATAGCGATTCTGATGCACCTAGTGATGCATCTGGTGGTTCCGATTTGTCACCACCTTCTCCTGCACATGAACCTGATCAACCTATTGCACTTCAAAAAGGTAAACGTACTTGTACGTATCCGGTTTCTGCATTTATTTCTTATGATGGGCTGTCTACCTCCTCTCGTGCCTTTGTTGCAAACTTAGACTCGATATTAGTTCCGAAGACTGTTGGTGAAGCATTAGCCCATTCTGGATGGCGTGCCGCTATGATTGAAGAAATGAATGCTCTTGATCATAATGGTACATGGTCTTTAGTAGATTTACCCGTTCATAAGAAGCCAATCGGCTGTAAATGGGTGTTTACTGTTAAAATGAATCCCGGTGGTTCTGTTGCTCGATTGAAGGCCCGTTTGGTAGCTAAGGGTTATGCACAGACATATGGCCTTGATTACTCAGAGACTTTCTCACCGGTTGCTAAGATATCTTCTATTCGTTTGTTTATTTATTTGGCTGCAACTTACGATTGGGTACTTCATCAACTAGATGTGAAGAATGCCTTCTTACACGGTGACTTACAAGAAGAAGTATATATGGAGCAACCTCCGGGGTTTGTTGCTCAGGGGGAATCTGGGAGAGTGTGTAAACTTAAGAAAGCTTTGTATGGCTTGAAACAGTCTCCGCGTGCTTGGTTTGGAAAATTTAGTAATGCAGTAATTAAGTTTGGCTTACGAAGGAGTGTTTATGATCATTCCGTCTTTTACTCATCATCCGACGCAGGTTGCATTTTGCTTGTGGTTTATGTCGATGATATAGTGATTACGGGCAGCGATAAAGATGGGATAAAGAACTTGAAATCATTTATTGGTACTTGCTTTCAAACAAAGGACCTTGGATCGCTCAAGTACTTTTTGGGAATTGAAGTGTCTCGTAGTAGTAAGGGTATTTGCCTTTCTCAGAGGAAATACTGTCTAGACTTGCTAGATGATCCAGGTCAAATTGAGGCAAAGCCGTGTGATGAGCCTATGATACCTAAGTTGAAACTCAAGTCCGAAGATGGAAGATTGCTTCAGAATCCTGAGAAATATAGGTGAGTAGTTGGGAAGCTAAACTACCTCACCCTTACTCGTCCTGATATTGCATTTCCGGTTAGTGCTGTAAGTCAGTTTTTGTCATCTTATAGAACGTCACATTGGGATGCTGTTACTCAAATTCTAGGATATCTGAAGGGAACACCAGGACATGGTATTTTATATGCTAATCATGGGCACCACATAGCAGAAGGGTTCACGGATGCCGATTATGCTCGATGTCCAAATACTTCGCGCTCTACAACGGGGTATTGTATTTTTGTGGGAGGCAACCTAGTCTCTTGGAAGAGTAAGAAACAGAATGTTGTGTCCCGATCAAGTTCAGAGGCCGAATATAGAGCTATGGCACAAACGACTTGTGAGCTTGTATGGATGCGTAATTTACTTGGTGAGATTGGGTTTCCTCAATCTAAACCAATGAAGATGTGGTGTGATAACCAGGCAGCTATCTACATTGCAACCAATCCAGTGTTTCATGAGAGGACCAAGCATATTGAGGTTGACTGTCACTTCACTCGGGAGAAGTTAGAAGATGGGACAATCACAACTCCTCACATTAGGACCGAAAATCAATTAGCAGATGTCCTTACGAAAGCACTGCCTGGAACTCGTATTAATTCTATTTGTAACAAGCTGGGCATGATCAACATATATGCTCAGCTTGAGGGGGAATGTTAAAATATGTATTAGGGTCGGGCCGAGCCCACTAGGTTAACTTAGCTTACTCTACAAGCCAATGTATCTTATAAATATCCTTGTAATCTCTATAATATTTGTATCAATCAATTCCATTACACATCAGTTTTCCATCTCTCTTTACACTTTGTAGGAATTTTTGTGGTTTGTGAATAACTGAAATCCGAAGGGTTAAAATGTGAATATCAGTCTAAATCATGTGATCACATTTGGATTGATGTATATTACCTCTATATGTTTTGTGTTCACGAAATCGCTAATTGGATAAGGCACATTGTTAATTGAAATTTCAAGCACTATATTGACTTTATATTGTCGGAAAAAGCCGTGTTGGTTGGATTGGCGGATAAAACCGTTAATACTGACTAGGGTGTTCGCCTTTGGACCCAACAAGGGGTGGTGCTCCTTAACCCCGAAGGGGCGCGACTGATGAGTGCCTATTTACTCATCATTTTATACCCTTTTCATACACAAAAATGACTAAAAACACCCAAATATTCCAAATTATACTGCATATATCCTTGGATTGTGTTTTTATGTATTTCAGGTACAAAGGATTGAAAACGGAGCAAAAACGGGCATTTTGGGATCGACTCGACAACGTTTGTGCATTTAATCAAGTCAAGACGAAGTCAAAGTCAACCCCGGGATATGGCATTTGGATGAGCATGGAAAAACGAACCCGAAACCATTTTTTATGGGCCAACCCGACCCAATTTAATGGGCCAAGTCAACCCATTTTTATTAATAAAACCAAATCCAAATCCAGCCTACTCCACAACCCGGCCAGGCCCAAACCAAAACCAAATATAAACCCGGATCCAACCAAACCCCGACCCAACCCTCCTTATTAATAAAACCGGGTCAAACAAAAAGTCAACCCCTCACCCCTTACCTTTTCCCACTTTTCCCTGTTGCCCCCACTTCACCTCTTCCCTTGCTCCAAGACAAAGCCTGCACCCCCACCCTACTTTTCTGCTCCAGCCAACCTACTCCAGACAAACCCCATGCGCAACTTCTTCACATGTTGCCAAGACACGCTGGCAATCCAAGTGGTATTTTAGGCGCCAAAATGCAATCAAAGGCTGTGATGACTCAAGATAAATTCAAGGGCTGTGATTGATTAAAAAGCACAGATGGACACTTAAGCCTTTTTCCTCTCACAGAGAAAGCACAAGACAAGAGGAACCCTAGTTCTTAGTTTTACTATAAATAGGCTTGATGTAAAGCCCTTTGAGGCATGTAGTTTTTAAGTTAAGTCAAGTTTATTTTAAGTTTTCAAATGCATTTTCAGCTTGTAATCTCACTTTTATTAATGCAAATTTAGTTTTCCATTTAAATACTCGTCGAATTTATTTTAATTGCTTTTAAATATTGTTGCTATTAGTTGTTTAACCTTCCATAAGCTCTTACTTTCTGTTCTCACAAGCTCATACAAGCTTGTCATAGCTTACTGTGAGTTTGTTTTGTTTAATTCCTATTTAAATTGCAAAAATTCAAAAAAGTCAATAAAAGTCAACATTAGAGTCAAAATCAGCTTTTGGATGATAAGCCAATCAGGGAAGGGCTTATTGCTGTCACTAGCTTGTCTTTTGACAAGCTAGAGCTAGTTGAGAAGCTCCTCGAGCATATTTTGTCCTTGTTTTGAGCAAAGGACTTTGTAAGTTTCATTTTCATCATTTTGCTTATTTTACTGCTTATTACTGTTACTGCTTATTCTGTATGCTTATTTGAGTTGTTTCTTATCAATTATGCTTATTAGAGGTTGTTTTGATGATTTGTTTCCTTATTTGATTAAGTTTCTTAGTTTTGAGCTTAATAGTGATTTTTGAGGTTTAATAGCATAATAGCTTATTTTCATATATAAGCACTTGTTTCATGTTAAGTTTGTGCTTAATACACTCTTTTGGACTATTCATTGATCCGCTTTTAAGGAAAATTGGTGTCTACATGTTAAATCAGTCTTAAATTCAGTTTTAGAGTTTTATAAGGAGTGTTTGGCATAAGCTTTGTTTTTGACTTTTTAAGTTGATTTCTGAGTTTGACCTATGGATTAGCTTTGGTTTAGCTTAATGTGAGTAGTTTAAGCTATTTTTAAGTAGTTTTAAGCTGTTTTGATTGGTATTGCATGTTTAAGTTGAGTTTCTTAGTTTTTTAAGTATTAAACTGCTCATATTTGCTTATCATTGAGATAAGCAGTTTTAGTACTTGTTTTTGCTTTCTATAAGTTCATTATAGTGTTTTAAGTTGATTTCTGAAAGTTAAATGCACTTCATTAGGATTTGGTTAGGATTTGGTTCATTTCAATGAAAACCTTGTATCAGAACCCATTTGCTTATCATCATTGAGTAGTAGATTTCCTAGCCCAATTTAAGTGCTTATTGATGTTCTAAGTAGATTGCTTATTGTAGTATGATGATTATTAGTTTTCTCTCCAAGTCTCAGCTTATAAGTGCTTAATTTATAGCTTCAAAAGTGCCTAATCAGCTAGTATATACTGAGTCATCAGTATATACCTGCCTTGAATAGCCATCTTTTTAGCTTATTTATAAGCACTTATTAAGCTCTATTTGGTCTGATTCTTGTTCTACTAGCTTATTGGTGTAAGAACTTTATAAGTTTTGAGTTTTTAGTTGATGCGCTTATTGTTTAATAGCTTTTAATCAAGCTTGAAAGTGCCTCAGTAGGCTGTTTCAGGCCTGCATTTTGGTCTTAACTGCTTAATTGGACTTTTATTGCTTATTGCTTGTTTGTTTAGCTTATTCTGATTTCTATTGCTTATATTTATTGCTTTTAGATATTCTTAGCTTATTTCATTATTACTTTAGCTTTTTGGTAGATTATTTGTTTATATTCTGTCCATTAGCTTATTTCTTTTCATTATCAGTCAGATTTTCATAAGCCCATTTCTGGCTTATTTCATAAGTTCCAAAAATAATTCTTTCACAAAAGTTTCTTATTTCTTGCTTATTAGCAACTTTCAAAAGAAAATTTTCCATAAAAAAAATAAAAGGGGAAGTAGGAAGTCCAGGGTGAGCCAGGCTCGAACCCTGGACCTCAACCACCTCAACCCTCTTAACACCACACTCACTACCAACTGCCCTTGGGACTTCTCTGGGAATATCTTGCACACTTTTATTCTTAAGCCTTCTTTTCAGTTTTAGCTTATTGCTCTCTATTGCTTATTATCTGCTTATTTAGATAAGCTGTGTTATCACTTGTATTTTTCCTAGATTCTCCTTATATTAAACAACTTTTCTGTAATTTTTCACAAATTTTTCTCATTATTTTAATATTTTTTAAAATTTTCTTTCCAAAATAGTTTTTAATTCATAATAAAAAATATAAAAGTCAAAAAAATATAATTCTTTTTTCTAAAATTTTCTTTTATCATTTAGGACTTAGGAAAATTAGATTTGCATCCGTAGGGTTAATTTTTAAAGATTTTGGATTTTAAGGCTCGTTTTTGGAATTCCCGTTTACGTTTTTAGCGTAATTTGATTTTTGCTTTATTTTCTTTGTATATTTGCTTTCCGTACCTTAATTAGAATTAGAAAACAAAAACAAAAGTGAAAATCATCTTTCAAGCACTTTAATTCCAAACCGTACATGAAATCCTCGATTCACACATCGTCGGGAAACGACCCGGGTATCACTTGCCCGGATTCTTATATCGTATTCGCGGGTTTTGCAAGTTGGCCTTTTTCCTAAAGGGTTGGCTTGTCAGTTCCCGCGCCTTACGCGTATCTGATATTTTGATATATACTTCCACACGGATCAATTTTTGGCGCCGCTGCCGGGGAGGTTGTGTTGCGACAATATCGTTAAGGTTTAAACGATTAGTGACTTGAAGATCCTTCGTCGTGAAGTTATCGCTTTCATAAAAATATAAAAAAAAACAAAAATATTTTTCTTTTTCTTTGTATATATATATAAGATAAAAAAATCAAAAACAATTTTCGTTGTTAAATAAAGATAAAAGACAACCTCAATATAATACTCTCAACTTTGAGTATTATCATAATAAGTTCCCAAACAAAAGATCAAAACTTGCCTTTGTGTCACTTGCGAAAATCGGCTCACCTTTGATTGATAAACAAACTATAAGAGGGGTATAAGGAGGGGCGATCCAACGAACTTCGCCCCGAAAAGAGATCCATTCTTCTCTTCCGCTCCTTTGTGCGTTTATCTTTTAAAGAGCTACCGTACGCTTGCTGATTATGGGTTTAAGTTCCTTGTTTTTTGATTCGGTCTCGTTTTAATTGAGTTGTTTTTTTAGTGCATGCGCACTCGTTCTTCTACGTCGTCAAGTCCTTTACTTGAACTCGTAAAAATTCCAAGAAGACGTAATCGAAGGCGTTCCACCCCAATAGTCGACCCGAGATTCGTACTATTCCCAATCCTCCTATTGTCATAATGGCAGATGATCGTACCATGTCTGAGCTTCTCCAAGCACCCACCGAGGGTTACGGAGACGCTATCGTTGTTCCGGCAATCATTGCCGATAGCTTTGAGCTTAAGACCGGGTTGCTATCCTTAGTAACTTCAAGTCAATATTTCAGATTTGAGAGGGACGATCCTCATTCCCACATTTGATGGTTTAACAAGATCACCTCTACCATCAAATACCGAAATGTTCCTCAAGAAGCTATCAAACTACTTCTTTTTCCTTTTTCTCTCGAGGGGGCCGCCCGAATTTGGCTCAAAAAACAACCCCCTCGTTCGATCGAAACATGGGAAGATTTAGTATCGAAGTTTGTGAATGAATTCTTTCCTCCGTCTAAAACCACAAGCCTTAAAAATGAAATCACCAAATTCACTCAAAAATTTGATGAATCCTTTAGTGAAGCGTGGGACCGTTTTAAAGAATTACTTCGCAAATGTCCTCATCATGGTTTTTCCGAGTTGCATCAACTCGATACTTTTTACAATGGTTTGAACCAAACCGATCAAGACTCTCTTAATGCCGCCGCCAGTGGTAATCTTTTGAATCAGACTCTGAAAGATGCTTTAGCTATCATCGAGAACAAGTCTAAGGTTCGCACTACACGAAGCAAGCCGGTTGTTTCCCAAGTGAGTGCTTCTCCTTCTACTTCATCTCCGATGAATTCTTCTAGTACGGATGCTAAGATAGACAAACTTACGGAGGCTATCTAAGCTTTGGTTCTTTCCAAACAAAAGAAATTTTCTACTCCACAAACTTCTTCTCCTGCTCAAGTCAAAGCGGTGGAAGAAACTTGTGTCACTTGTGGTGGACCTCATGCATACTACAATTGTACTACCACCGATGGTAGTCAATTTGAGATAAAAGCCGTAGCCGGGGCTTACAACCAAGGAGGTAACCAATACCGTCCTCAAGTTGACCCGAACTATCGTGCTAGCAATCAAAGTGGACCACCCGGATTTTCTCAACCCAACAATCCAAATAGATTCAACCAAAATCAAGGAAGAGGGCAAAATGTTCAAAACCAATTTCAAGCCCCGATCAATCAATACCCAACCCAAGGGGTTAATTTCAATCAAGGCTTTCAAGCTCCTAATTACCAAGCCCCAATTGTTCCCTCCAATGAACTTGCTAATTACATCAAGTCAAATGAGGTTAACATGAGGGCAATGCAAAACCAAATCACCACTTTGAAAAATGATTTCCAAACTTCAATGTCAAAACAAGGTAATGAGCTTAAGAATGAACTTAGGACTACAAATAACAAAATTGATTAATCTCAAAACAAAATTGAGAACATGTTTGCTAGTCTCATGAATCAAATGAATCAAGCTTCAACTTCTGGAACTCTCCCGGGAAATACCATTCCCAACCCAAAGGGTGAGTTGAAAGCTATCACCACTCGAAGTGGTAAGGCATATGATGGACCCTCGGTTCCTACTCCTTCTCCGGTGAGGGAAGTGGAACGAGAGACCAAGGTGACAAAGGACAAGGTGCACTCTTCAAGCCCACAAAGTACCGCACCCGTCCAACCTTCGATAGTCTAAACTTCAATTCCGGAACCCGATGTTCCGAAGACCAATCCTAAGCCTTCAATTCCATATCCTTCAAGGCTTAATGATCAAAAGCTCCATGACAAAACTAATAGCCAAATGATGAAGTTTCTTGAAATCTTTCAAAAATTACACTTCGACATTAGTTTCGCGGATGCTCTTCTTTATATGCCAAAATTTGCTTCTACATTCAAGAGTCTCCTTAGCAATAAGGAAAAATTGTGTGAATTGACTAAGACTCCATTGAATGAGAATTGCTCGGCAGTGCTTCTTAAAAAGTTGCCAAAAAAACTAGGAGACCCCGAAAAATTTCTCATTCCTTGTGATTTTCAGAAGCTAGATAAATGCTTAGCCTTGGCCGATCTCGGCGCAAGCATCAATCTAATGCCTCTTTCCGTTTGGGAAAAGCTTTCTCTTCCGAAGCTTACTCCTACACGAATGACTCTCGAACTTGCAAACTGATCGGTTACTATTCCGAAAGGTATTGCCGAAGATGTCTTCGTTAAGGTAGGCAAGTTCCATTTTCCTGTTGACTTCGTAGTGGTCGATTTTGATGCCGATCCCCGTGTCCCCCTTATCTTGGGAAGACCATTCTTGAAAACGGCTCGTGCATTAATCGATGTCTACGAAGGTGAGATGACTCTTAGGGTCGGAGATGAAAAATTGGTCATAAATATTGAGAGCACTTCAAAATATCCTCTCGAGCATGGAAGCGAGTCAATTAACCAAATTGATATCATTGATGCTACATGCGAGGAATATTTCCATGGAGTGCTAAGTGGCAATCCCACTTCATTAGATCCTACCGTTGCTCTCTCTTCCCCCTCTCTCACTCCGTTTGAGGGAGGTGACTTCATTTTGGAAGAGATTGAAGTTTGTTTATCTTGTGATTCAATTCCATCTGGAATTGATGATGGTGTATTTGACCCGGTGGGAGACATTCTTCTCCTTGAGAAGTTGCTTAATGATGATCCATCATCTCTCCCTCCAAAAGAACTTCGTAATGAGGAAATCAAACCTATTGAAAATTCTAATGATCCTCCGGAGGTCGAACTTAAGGACTTACCGCCTCATCTCGAATATGCATTTTTTGAGGGTACCGATAAATTACCCATCATAATTGCTAAAGATTTGAATGATGATGAGAAAGCCGCTCTCATAAAGGTTTTAAAGTCACACAAGCGAGCCATCGCTTGGAAACTTTCTGACATTAAGGGTATTAACCCGGAATTTTGTACACACAAGATTTTAATGGAGGATGACTTTAAACCAGCGGTTCAACATCAAAGAAGGGTTAATCCTAAAATCCATAAGGTTATCAAAAAGGAGGTTCTCAAACTCCTTAATGCCGGCTTGATTTACCCTATCTCGGATAGTCCTTGGGTGAGCCCTGTGCATTGTATGCCTAAAAAGGGTGGCATTACCGTGGTTGAAAATGATGAAAACGAGTTGATTCCTACTCGATTGGTAATGGGATGGCGTGTATGCATTGACTACCGAAAGTTAAATGACGCTACCCGTAAAGACCACTTTCCTCTACCATTCATGGACCAAATGCTCGAAAGACTAGCGGGAAACGAATACTATTTTTTTCTTGACGGTTTCTCGGGTTACTTCCAAATTCCCATTGATCCGCAAGATCAAGAAAAGACCACTTTCACGTGCCCTTACGGAACATTTGCCTACCGACGCATGCCTTTTGGCTTATGTAATGCTCCGGGCACGTTCCAAAGGTGTATGATGGCCATATTTCACGATATGATCGAGAAAACTATGGAGGTCTTTATGGATGATTTCTCGGTCTTTGGGGATTCTTTCAAAACATGTCTCTCCCATTTGGACAATATGCTTAAACGTTGTGAAGACACTAATCTTTGTCTAAATTGGGAGAAAAGTCATTTCATGGTCAAAGAGGGCATTGTCCTCGGCCATAAGATTTCTAAGAACAGGATTGAGGTTGATAAGGCTAAAGTTGATGTTATCGCTAAGCTACCTCATCCCACCACCGTCAAAGGTGTTCGGAGTTTTCTTGGTCATGCCGGTTTCTATCGTAGATTCATTCAAGATTTTTCAAAAATCGCCCGGCTGATGACTCGTCTCCTTGAGTAAGAAACTCCATTCATTTTTTCTAAAGATTGCATTGAAGCTTTTCAAACTCTTAAGAAGAAACTTACAGAAGCACCAATCTTAGTTGCCCCTGATTGGGACCTACATTTTGAGCTCATGTGTGATGCTAGTGATTTTTCCATAGGTGCGGTCTTGGGGCAACGAAAAACAAAACATTTTCAGCCTATACACTATGCAAGCAAAACTATGACCGATGCTCAAGCTCATTACACCACAACGGAGAAAGAATTATTAGCCGTGGTGTATGCTATCGAAAAATTTCGGCCATACTTAATCTTGTCAAAAAGCATAGTGTATATGGATCACTCGGCTCTTAAATATCTTTTTGCAAAACAAGACGCAAAGCCGAGATTGCTCCGATGGGTTCTCCTCCTTCAAGAATTTGATATCATCATCCGTGATAAAAAAGGAGCCGAGAACCTCGCGGCTGATCATCTATCCCGATTAGAGAATCCTCATCAAAGTGTGCTCGAGAAAAAGGAAATAAATGAAACATTTCCTCTCGAGACACTTAACATGGTATCTTTTCGTGGTGATTCTAGTACCCCATGGTTTGCCCATTTTGAAAACTACCATGCGGGGAACTTTGTTGTTAAAGGGATGTCGTCCCAACAAAAGAACAAATTCTTCAAAGACGTGAAGCATTACTTTTGGGACGACCCCTACTTGTTTAAAGTATGTGCGGATCAAGTCATCCGGCGGATTGTTCACGGCCAAGAAGCCATGGATATTCTTAAGGCTTGCCACAATGGACCCACCGGGGGACATCATAGCCCGAATTACACCGCCAAAAAGGTGTTTGACTCTGGTTTCTATTGGCCCACAATTTATCGTGATGCCCATGACTTAGTCAAATCGTGTGACTATTGTCAACATCACGGGAAAATCTCACAAAAAGATGAAATGCCACAAAATGCCATTCAAGTTTGCGAAATCTTTGACGTATGGGGCATAGACTTTATGGGGCCGTTCCCATCTTCACGAGGGAACAAGTACATACTCGTGGCTGTTGATTACTTGTCTAAATGGGTTGAAGCGAAAGCACTCCCCACCAACGACACCCAAGTAGTTGTTAAATTTTTGAAATCTCTCTTTGCTCGGTTTGGAACTCCCCGTTCTATCATTAGTGATCGCGGTACGCACTTTTGCAATGACCAATTTGCAAAGGTCATGCTTAAGTACGGTGTCACTCACCGTCTTGCTATCGCGTATCACCCACAAACCAGTGGACAAGTGGAAGTTTCCAACTGTGGTTTAAAAAGAATTCTGGAAAGGACCGTAGGTGATAACCGTGCCTCTTGGTCGGATAAATTAGATGATGCACTTTGGGCCTTCCATACCGCTTACAAAACACCCATCGGGTGTACTCCTTACAAGCTTGTGTACGGAAAGGCGTGTCATCTACCGATCGAGCTCGAGCACAAAGCCTATATGGCCTTGAAGCATGCAAACTTTGACCTTAAGTCCGCGGGTGATCACCAGAAGGTTCAACTCAATGAATTAAATGAACTTCGTGATCAAGCCTACGAGAACTCTTTGATCTACAAAGAGAAGACAAAGAAGATCTACGACTCCAAAATCAAGAACCGCGTTTTCAACGTTGGTGACCGAGTCCTTCTTTACAATTCTCGATTGAAGATGTTCTCAGGAAAACTTAAAACCCGTTGGACCGGACCATTCACCGTTGCCAAAGTTTTTCCTTATGGTGCCGTCGAGTTATCTCAACCCGACGGACCAAACTTCAAGGTGAACGGTCATAGGTTGAAGCATTACTTTGGAGGGGACATACCACCCATGGTTGTCCCGGATCTCCAAACTTTCCCCATGGACCAATGAATTCGGGGTCGAGTCAAGCTAGTGACTTGGTTAGCAAAAACATTAGCACTTCATGGGTGACAACTCATGTTTCTGTCTTCTTTCTATTTTCTAACACTAAGTGTGGGGGAATTCCTCTACTGTGCTTTACTTTTGTGTGTTTGCTCTTATTTTCAGGTTTCCCTTAGATCGTGATGATTGAAGCGCCTGTTTTCAATCCAGCCGCCCAATATCCGATCTTTTTGCTAACGATTATCTAGGGATATCTTATTAATCCTGTTTGTGAAAAAAGATTTCTTTCCCACACTTGGCTAGTAGTATTACCTTTTTACGTTCTAAGTGTCGGCATAATAGCCGGTACTTTGAATATTGAGGGCAATATTCAATTCTAAGTGTGGGGGGAGGGGGGATTCTAGCGAATTTGATCACATGTGTACCTTCTAGTGCCCTAGTACCCCCGTTTTGACCAAAATTTTTAAATTTTTTTTCGTTTTTAAATAAAAAAAAATAAAAAATTGTTTAGTCTTGATTAGGTTAGAACAAGGGGAATCCCGACTCTGCAAGAGTGTTGATCTGGCTGCTTCCTTAACGATTAGACTAAGGTTTTACAAATTGTGCAAATGAAAATGCTAAGCGTAGAGTAGTTGGTTCTCTTTAGAGCTTATATAAGTAATCTATGGCTTTTCCTCCCAGAAGCTCTTAATATGACTAAATTAGTGCTGTTTTCAAACTTTTGAACGTTAAAATCATTTTGTTATGCAAAACAAATTTTTATACAATCTTGATATAGAGTCCGAGTTCAACTTTTTATTTAAATTTTGGAGAAAGCATACTTTCTTAAAAAAAAAAAAAAAAAAAAAAAAAAAAAAAAAAAAAAAAAAAAAAAAATAATATTGCAAAATGAAATAAGTTATAATATTGCAAAAGTAAAGATGTAAGTATGACATAAAAAAGAGAAAAAATGAAAATATATGTTGTTTATATGAATAAATGTACGAAACTTGTTTTTTCTTAAATTTAAATCGGGAGTTGAACTAGTATTCATCAATTTTGTCATAAAGGTTAAACGGTAATTTGGTAGATTGTTGATTTCAAAGGTCCCGTGAGCTCCGATTCTATTCTTTGTGAGGTGTCAAAAGCCTGGTCACCTAAAGCCAACTGGTTTGGGATGTGCCGAGAAGAAAGTCGTTACATGGAGTGATCGATCCTTTGAGTCTCTAATCTCTAAATGATCGTTTGTTGCTATTTATTTAAGTATTTAATACTAACTTAGTGGGAATATCTAAAATCTTTGAAATCGAAATCCCACTGATTCCGGTACTATTCTCTGTGAGGTGTCAAAAGCCTGGTCACCTAAAACCAACTGGTTTGGGATGTGCCGAGAAGAAAGCCGCTACATGGAAAAGGCCTTTTTGATCCTTAGATTTTCGAGGTTCCCGGTAAATTAGTATTTGACTTAAGCAAATAACATACCATAATAAATGTCGATTTTTGCGGTCAAAATTTTGAAAATGAGCACACTCACCTAACAACTTGAATAATTGTGGGAGTGAAAAGTTAAGTTCCGGCTTACATAGATTACTAGTATAAGTAGTGTTAGCATTTTACAAAAACATTTGCACAATGAGTTTAAGCTTAGTTGGGAGTATTAAAAAGAGGATGACGATTATAATTCCCTGGAGACACCCAGTTTGTGTGAATCCCGTTCCATGATGCCATTTCTGAAAATCAAGCATGTTATCTATTTTTGTTCTAGTTTAAATCTCTTGCATCGAATAAAAAGTCAAAACGAGGTATCCTTGGTTTTCTTTTGATCCTTTCATTACGTTAGAGTTAACTACATTTTTGGTCCTCGTGGTTTACTAGGTGTAACGATTTTAGTCCAATAGTTTGAAAAGTAACGGATCTTGTCCAAAATCCGACGACCCGTAACACTTTTGGTCTAATTTTGTTAGTGCCGTTAGTTTGACTTTCGTTGACTGTTAAATGAGAGGGTAAATTAGTCATTTTATGCAGGACTTGCCTCTGGAAGACTTTATTAATGAGAACTTTGCAATAGTATAAGGCAAAGTTCTCATTTATGACCCAGCAACCATCCACAGCATTTCTCTCTCTATTAAATATGGCCACCATCACCGTCGACCCCACCATCGCCGGACGCCGCTACCACCATCACCACAGTCAAACACACACATTAAGTCAATAACCTACATCTTCACCTTCTTCTTATAACCCAAACAATAATAAATACAACATAGCCTTCATATTCTTCAACCCCATCAATTTAGATCCATCATTTCAGACATCAAGAACCAACCTCCATAAGATCCATCACCACCCTCCTACGCCGCTCCACCTGAGAAACAATCGTTGCTAAACCACATTCTTTTTTTTGTTTTTTGTTTTTTGTTTTTTTTTTTTTTTTTCTTTTAAAATCAGACATGTTTATGGGGTTTTTGGTTTGAAAATGGTTATGTGTGAATGGATGATTCCGGGGTGGAATCGAAGCTAGTAGAAAATGAGAATGAAGAGAAATGTGTACTGAATTGATTTAAAGATGTTGTTGTGTCTTGTTTAGCTAGTAGGACTGGTGGTGTTAAGGATTCTTGGAAAATTGATTATGATGCTACTAAGAATAGTCTTTTGGCTGGTAAGAAATTTGGTGCTAAGCATTTTGTATTGTTGTCTGCGATTTGTGTGCAAAAGCTGCTTCTTGCGTTTCAGCGCGCGAAGCTGAAATTTGAGGGTGAGTTAGTTGAGGAAAGTGTGAAAGATGAGAGTTTTAGTTATAGCATTGTTAGACCAACAGCGTTTTTTAAGAGTTTGGGTGGGCAAGTTGAGCTTGTGAAAGATGGAAAGCCTTATGTGATGTTTGGTGATGGGAAGTTGTATGCTTGTAAGCCGATTAGTGAGCCTGATTTGGCTTCGTTTATTGCTGATTGTGTGTTGAAACCTGATATGGTTAATAAGGTTTTGCCTATTTGTGGACCAGGGAAGGCGTTGACGCCTTTGGAACAAGGAAAGAAACCTTTTTTTATTAAGGTTCCAGTTGGAGATTATGGATTTTGCTATTGGGGTTCTTGATTCTCTTGTGAAAATATTTCCTTCATGGGAAGGATACATTGAACGATTTCTTTAAAAGAGTTCTTGAAGAATGGATGGCTGGTCAAGAATTAGGAGAGCAAACATTTATTTAATGATTTTTGAGTATGTGATTGTCTACAAGGTATGTACTTTGCAAAAGTATTGTAATCTTGAATGGATGTTTATTTGTAGATGTTTAATTTAAATATGGATGTATTGATTTTGAAGAAGATGACTAACAGTAATGAAGGAAAGGGCATTTTAGTCATTGTACATCGTCATCCGAGGGTATTTTAGTCATTTTATATTTTTTTTAACGAGTCAAACTAACAGTCAACAAAAATTGGACCAAAAGTGTTACGGGTCAGCGAAAACAGGACAAGATCCGTTACTTTTCAAACTATTGGACCAAAATCGTTACACCCGGTAAACCACTAGGACCAAAAATGTAGTTAACTCATTACTTTATATGATCGGATTGCTAGGGGATAGCAATTGATAGTGTGGGGGGATGATGAGTGCCTATTTACTCATCATTTTATACCCATTTCATACACAAAAATGACTAAAAACACCAAAATATTTCAAATTATACTGCAAATATCCTTGGATTGTGTTTTTATGTATTTCAGGTACAAAGGATTGAAAACGGAGCAAAAACGGGCATTTTGGGATCGACTCGACAACGTTTGTGCATTTAATCAAGTCAAGACGAAGTCAAAGTCAACCCCGGGATATGGCATTTGGATGAGCATGGAAAAACGAACCCGAAACCATTTTTTATGGGCCAACCCGACCCAATTTAATGGGCCAAGTCAGCCCATTTTTATTAATAAAACCAAATCCAAATCCAGCCCACTCCACAACCCGGCCAGGCCCAAACCCAAACCAAACATAAACCCGGATCCAACCAAACCCCGACCCAACCCTCCTTATTAATAAAATCGGGTCAAACAAAAAGTCAACCCCTCACCCCTTACCTTTTCCCGCTTTTCCCCTGTTGCCCCCACTTCACCTCTTCCCTTGCTCCAAGACAAAGCCTGCACCTCCCACCCTACTTTTCTGCTCCAGCCAACCTACTCCAGACAAACCCCATGCGCAACTTCTTCACATGTTGCCAAGACACGCTGGCAATCCAAGTGGTATTTTAGGCGCCAAAATGCAATCAAAGGCTGTGATGACTCAAGATAAATTCAAGGGCTGTGATTGATTAAAAAGCACAGATGGACACTTAAGCCTTTTTCCTCTCACAGAGAAAGCACAAGACAAGAGGAACCCTAGTTCTTAGTTTTACTATAAATAGGCTTGATGTAAAGCCCTTTGAGGCATGTAGTTTTTAAGTTAAGTTCAAGTTTATTTTAAGTTTTCAAATGCATTTTCAGCTTGTAATCTCACTTTTATTAATGCAAATTTAGTTTTCCATTTAAATACTCGACGAATTTATTTTAATTGCTTTTAAATATTTTTGCTATTAGTTGTTTAACCTTCCATAAGCTCTTACTTTCTGTTCTCACAAGCTCATACAAGCTTGTCATAGCTTATTGTGAGTTTGTTTTGTTTAATTCCTGTTTAAATTGCAAAAATTCAAAAAAGTCAATAAAAGTCAACATTATAGTCAAAATCAGCTTTTGGATGATAAGCTAATCAGGGAAGGGCTTATTGCTGTCACTAGCTTGTCTTTTGACAAGCTAGAGCTAGTTGAGAAGCTCCTCGAGCATATTTTGTCCTTGTTTTGAGCAAAGGACTTTGTAAGTTCCATTTTCATCATTTTGCTTATTTTATTGCTTATTACTGTTACTGCTTATTCTGTATGCTTATTTGAGTTGTTTCTTATCAATTATGCTTATTAGAGGTTGTTTTGATGATTTGTTTCCTTATTTGATTAAGTTTCTTAGTTTTGAGCTTAATAGTGATTTTTGAGGTTTAATAGCATAATAGCTTATTTCATATATAAGCACTTGTTTCATGTTAAGTTTTTTCTTAATACACTCTTTTGGACTATTCATTGATCTGCTTGTAAGGAAAATTGGTGTCTACATGTTAAATCAGCCTTAAATTCAGATTTAGGGTTTTATAAGGAGTGTTTGGCATAAGCTTTGTTTTTGACTTTTTAAGTTGATTTTGTTGATATTAATAATGCCTAAAAACATTATGAATACTTATTCATATCTCTATGTTTTGATGATCACAAAATGTAAACTCATCAAACATAAACTTATTAGGTAAACAAGTATTTAGTTGGAAATATTCATTTCTACAACTTAATCACTTAAGGTATGAATGAACAAATGCTTAATGCATTATATGATCAAAGGGACATTTTCTTAATCACTAGATTTTTTATAAAATTACCCAAAACATTTTATATCTTTTAGAAAATCATTTTTGGTATTAAATAAAAATGTTTAATCTTTTATAAAATTATGAATTCAAATTTTCAACCAAAAATGGTAAAAATGTTCCAGAAAAACCTTCCCCGCAAAAAGTCAAATATGGGCAACGGTCAGATGGGCGGCCCCCTTAAATATACAAGGTGGCCCCCTTAATTTTAAGGGGACCGCCCCCCTATTTAAGGGGACCGCCCCGCTCCTCTAGCTGTCCAGATTTGCCTATAAATATTGGACTTTCTCTGGACTTTTTCCTCACCTTTTGCACCCCAAACCTTCTGTTCTAAATCTCTTCTTATCCTTCCAAATCCATTCTAAATCCTTTGATCATATATTCTTAAGCATTGGTTTCCAAGTGATCCAAGCTTCTACCATTCAAGTGCAAAAGAAGAATACTCCTTCAACAACTAGAGAAGAAGTATTGCAACTTAGTATCATCTTGCTACCTAAGTTGTTTGTATAATCATTCATTCATTTTTGTATAAGTTGTGTATATTTGTTAGATAGGTGTGAGCATAATTGCTTAGGCTAGATTAGTGTGTAAGTAGTGAAGTTGTGAAGAAGTTAAGGTGTGTAAGTAGTGAAGGTGTAAAGAAGTAGAAGAGTACATAAGTAGTGCTAGGTTGTGAAGTAGTTGTGAAGCCGGTGTGAAGAAGTTGTGAAGAAGTCGTGAAGCCGTTGTGAATAAGTTGTGAAGAAGTCGTGAAGAAGTTGTGAAGAAGTCGTGAAGCCGTTGTGAATAAGTTGTGAAGAAGTTGTGTAGAAGTTGTGAGATTGGTTCTAGCTACGATTAGAACCCGACATCTAGCTTTGTGTCGTTAAACCGGTGTAAGCAAAAGTTGTGTAAGGTTTTCTCCGCCATAAGGGAGCTTGTTGACATAGTGAAGAAAACTATCGAGTTTGGTGCTCGGGGAGTGGAGTAGGGCAAGGAAGGTGTCCTTGTAGCCGAACCACTATAAATCTTTTGTCTCACGGTTAGATCTTTCCATCTCTGTCTTTCATTTCATTTCATTACTTTACTTGCATTGTTTATTTAGATTTACTTATATTTGTTCATATTGTTCAAGAGTTGAGTTCACATAAATTCGAATCTAAGTTTTTAAAAGTAAACAAAGTTTTCAAAATAAAATTAAAAAGACGTAAAACTATTCAACCCCCCCTTCTAGTTTTCCACAATTGGTATCAAGAGCCACGTCAAACAAGATTTTTAAAATAAATTGTATTTTAAAACTTGAAACGATCTATGGAATCTGAAAAATATTTAGAAGGGCAATCCATGCAAAGACCACCACTATTTGAGAGTGATGGTTTTCTTTATTGGAAAAATAGATTCGAAACTTATGTGAAATCAAAAGATCTTGATCTTTGGCATGTTATTACCTATGGTGACTTTCCCCCTATTCAAAATAATCCTTTAACTAAAATAGATGAAATTGTACCTTTTGAAAAACAAAATGATGATTTGAAAAAGAAATTAGCAAAAAATAATGAGGCTAAAATGGTAATTTATAATGCGTTACCACGCAAAGAATATAAACGAATTTTTATATGTCAAACCGCAAAAGAAATTTGGGATTCTTTACTAATCACTCACCAAGGTAATAGTCAAGTCAAAGATAATAAAATAGATCTTCTTGTTCAACAATATGAACAATTTACGATTCCGAAAGAGGAATCAATAGATAATGCTTTTGCTAAATTTAACACTATTATCACAAGTTTAAAAGCACTTGATGAGACTTTTTCTAGCAAAAATTGTGTAAGGAAGTTTCTTAGGGCATTACATCCAAAATGGCGCGCGAAGGTCACGGCTATTGAAGAATCGAAGAACTTGATGACGCTATCGCTTGATGAACTTATCGGCAACTTAAAGGTCCACGAAGAAATTATAAAGAGAGACTCGGAAACGGTCAAGAGCAAGAAAGATCAAATCAAATCTTTTGCGCTAAAAGCCAAAAAGGAACTTAGTGATGATGACGACTCGAGTGACGATAGTGAAGATGAAGAATATGCAATGGCCGTAAGAGAGTTCAAGAAATTTTTCAAGAGCCGAGGAAGATTCACAAGACAAACACGAGATGAAAGAAGATCGCTTCAAAGAAATAGGAATGATAACTACGGGAAAAGAAAGTGTTTTAGATGTGGAAGCCAAAACCATCTCTATTAGGAACACGTTTCGCAATTCATTCAAGTCTTTGTCATTTTCGAAGAATGTTGCGTATAGGGCTTTATGTTTAGTTTAATGGTGCGGTCCATTAGAAGCCCATGGACCACCCATCTTAATGTAATTACTTCTAGAAGCACCTAAGCACATGGTTGCCCTAATGTGTTGCCTATAAATAGAAGGCTTAGGTGCTCATTCTCATTGTTGGTTTTCATGTATGTAGCGTAAGCTTTGTCTCTCAATCGTATGAAATGAATTCCTTCCACTTCTCTTCTCTTCTTATCTTATTCTCTTCTTCTCTTATTGCTTATTAGCTTATCTCTTATCGTAGCTTATTATATAAGTAGTAGTACGTGTTTAACTTTGTTATACGTGTGTGTGTGTTCAAGTAAAAGAGGACCTACAAGTGGTATCATTCACCTAAGATAGTTAGGATCGTGTTTTAGAGTAGATCTAATCGTTTCGTCGGTTGGGTCTCAAAGATTAAGTTAGTTTTTGTTCAAAATCCGATCGAATTTAACCCATTTTTTGTGTTCGTAGTTCTTATTTCGTACAAACGCTCAAAAATATCATCAAATTTCCAACTTCGACGTTAAAGTTCTTAGATCTTTCAATATTCTGTGTTTACTAATCGTTAGAAATCAAAAACAATTTGTTTTTAGTGGTTTTCTATTTGATTTGGTAAAATCCGGATTTTTAGCGTGTGGAAAAGTTGGTGAGAAAGAGGGTTTCTCGGAATTGGCAGAAAGAGGGTTTCTCGCATTTGGTAGAAAGAGGGTGATGAACTCAAATAAGTACATTTTATTACTATCATTTATCCTATTAATTTGACTTGTTTTACTATATTATGTATGAGGATTGATACTTAATCGTTTACTTTTGTAATTCTCAGTTGAAAACAAGCATTTGGTGAAACTTGGCGATTTTGGACTAATTATGGAGCAAAACATGCATAAAGTGAAGAGTCTACTGAAATGGACAAGATCAAGTCAATTCTGCTCTAGATGCGCCGCATCTCAGTCACGACATGCGCCGCATCTCTATCAAGATATCACCAGATACGATCCAAGATACAAGAGGACATGCGCCGCATCTAATCATGGAGTTACGCCGCATCTTCTGGCGGTGTACGAATATTCCTGAATATTATAATCTTGGACCCCACGCGAAGTTAAGTACATGCGCCGCATCTACTCCTTAGATGCGCCGCATCTTCCCTCAGACAGAAACTATAAATACCCCGTGGACCAGACGAATTTAAGAGTTCGACGCATTACATTATAACCTAAGTCCGAACAGAAGAACAAAAGGACGAATTCAGTCAAGGAGGCAGCACAAGACACACCCAAATCGAAGATACAAGAGCTGTAAGAAGGTGCTGCATGTATTTAATTCATTAAGTAGTTTTGTTTTATTGTGTTAGCAAACTTTAATTCATCAGGATTGGTGGCTTGTGTAATGTGACAACGAAAGATTGCACTCCCTTTAATACTTGCTTTCCCATCAATTAAAGTTTATATGTTGATGTCTTTGGTTACTACTTATTAGTGCATTGATAACCTCTGTGTTTATTAGTGGCTTGCGGGCATTTGACTGCGGGACATAATGTGGCTCCCACGGTTGTTTCTAAATTGATCACTTAGGAATAACTTTTAGACATAAGTAATCATTAAGGGTTTACTCGCCGATAAGAATAGGACCAACGAGAAAGGGTTAACTACATACACTTCATATAAAGCTATCAATAAAACAAGTGACAAACTACTTAATCATAAGGACAGCCCTCTTATTGTCTCGAGTATTTATCTGTGTACGTGTGTGCTACTTGCTGATTCGTGCCTATTGGTTTATTTTATTATTTAATTGCAACAAAACCGTGCCAGTCTCTCAGGCTGAAACCCCCTTGCGTTAGGATATTAAAATACTGATTAGAATAACGAGATAATACGTTCCACTCTTAGTGATCGACACTCTACTTACCATTATCTTCATACTGACCGGGTACACTGCTCGTTAAGTGTGTGTGTTATTGATAAGTCGGCTAAATATAAATTTAAAACTTGAGTAGGCATTAAAACTGCTAAACCGCAACGACACATCACGCGCATCAGAGGGTTTCTCGAAATTGGCGGAAAGAGGGTTTCTCGCATTTGGTAGAAAGAGGGTTTCTCGCAATTGGGTCAGACAAGGGTTTCTCGCAATTCGCCAGAATCTTCGGAATTGGGACTCGGTATTTCTTTACTTGTATAAGTTTGTGAAATTACCTCGACTTGGTTTGAATCTCATCTCTTGTATAAGATTTGAGATTGTGATCGAAATTGTAAATTTTGATAAATCTTTCGAAATTGCAAGATCTTTCGCAATTCTGATTCAATTATCGAAATTGCCTTTTCTATATCGCAATTACGATAATTTCTCGCAATTGCTAAGTTCTTTCGTGATGAGGCGAAAAGTGTACCGCTTTTAAGGGGTAATTTAAGCCCGAAATCGTATTTATTTGATCAAATATTGCCCTAAATCGTTCCTTTTGTCATTTTAGGTACTTTTGAGGAGAAATCTGGAAAAGGAGGCATTTTGGACGTTTTTGGAGCATTAAAGTGAAGAAAACGGCAAAGTCTCAAGAATCGGCTAAAAGTTACTCTTGACGGCGTCACAATTAACATGGGACGGCGTCATGCCTTGGCAAGAAAAGTTGGATGTGAAATTTACTCATGACGGGCCAGTGAGTTTGCATGAGAATTCTGACGGCGTCACGCTTTAACTAAATCAAGGGCGTCACGGCTTAAATCATAAGGGGACGGCGTCACGTTCAGGATCCGACGGCGTCAAGCCTTGATAAGCCAGAATGGATTTTTGAAGAGCTAAAGAGGGACGGCGTCAAGATGGTCATCCGGGAACCCTAAAAGCGGCGAAGTGACGGCGTCACAATGCATAAGGTGACGCCGTCAGATGTCAAAGTCTATATATAGTTTTCTAATTTTTTGTCATTAGGAGAGAGCTTAGTGTGTGGAATTTTGGGATAAAACCCTAAGACGATTTTAGCTACTTTTTCAGGGCTTTTTGCCTTGAGATCTTCCATGTTTCATTGAAAGATAAGTTATCAATTAATCATTCAATATGTCTATGTGTTGTTTGATTCTATCTTATGCTTGTCTTTTGTTTAACATGTTAGGCTAATTTTATCTTGTGTTTGCTTAGATCTAATGAAACCTAGCTATTGATTATTGGTTGTTGGTGTGTTGTTAGTTGTATTGGATGATTGTTTATCTATGTTAGGCTTAAGAAAACTGGCTAACTTCCTATTCGGTAACTTGCTTGAACGTCTTAAGAAACATGAACCAAACGCGTACTAAAGGTTTTTATGGTTGTATTTAATGCACAAGCGAATTCTAGTGATCCCATGTTAGGAGCTTCCTAGCCGGCTCGACATAGGAGTGAAGTAGGAGCTTGTAGAGTTTGGGGAAGTAAGTACGCCACCCCACGAATGGTATTAAGGAATACACCCGTCATCCACGCGACTAATACACACTAATTAACCGGTAAAAGATAGTTAGGGAGTAAGGAAATCTAAGTAAACACATTTCTCTACACATAAGTTTCTCACCACTTTTCATTTTTGTTATTTTATTTTATTTGCATTTGTAGTAATTTGGGTTAGTTGACTAGCAACTAATTCCGCCCACTCCTTCAAAACCCGAGATTTTACTTGCTTTTATAAATTATAAAAAAACATAAAAAGAATCTTCCTCAACCCTTAGACCTAATTAGAGTAGCCTTTCACACCTAACGAACACTATTCCCTGTGGAGAACGATCAATCCCCCGTACTTACCACTACACTATACTACATCGGTCAGGTACACTGCCTGGTGGGGTTGTAAGCCTCTTGAGATCCCTCGAGAGGTAAAACCTGTTGTAAGGTTGCAAAACCCACGCATCAAGTTTTTGGCGCCGCTGCCGGGGAGTAGTTATTGCTTAGGTTGAAATTTTATTTTTATTAGGTCTACTCACAAGATTCCTATCAAGTGAGATTTTTTCTTTTTATTTTGTAGATTTCTCGTAGTCTATCTTTTCTTTGTGATTTTGTTTGTAATTTGCTTCAAATGGACTTTTCACTTAGATTTCTAAGATTGCATGATATGGTTGAGTGGCTAGAACACCAAGAAGTTCAAAATACCTCATTTAGAGACACTTATGAATCATATGAGCCTTCACCTAGGATAGATTCTTATGAACAACCTCCATGTTTAGGATCTTGTTTTAGTGAGGCTAATAGGAAAAGCGACCTAGTTTGCCAAGGAATTATGGATAGAGCCGTATCAATAAATCATAAGTTGGATGAAGCACTAGGTTTGTTATTATCACTACCTAAGAAAACAATTGACGAGGATATAGGTGATCTTGACACGTGGAATAATGAGGTAAACACCATAAGCCCACAAAATACTCAACCATCATTTGAGGCACCCACACCGCCCGTGACTTACCCGGAAGAAGTAGAAGAGACTTTAGGAATCCCGATGGAGGTAGAACCCTTGGACCAAGCACAACTAGAGGATATAGGTTTGCACACTTTTAGTGATGACCTTACTCATAGTTCTAGGGAATTTCCTAGTGTTGATGAATTGGAACCTCAACCTTTACACAACTTTTCATCCTTAGATTTACATCTAGGAGAAAAAAGAGGAACCGACCCACCCATCAACCAATATTATCCGGGTAGTTTTAGGATGAAGGAAGCCATTCACTCACCCCCTTCACCTCACGTGGCATATTCACACCCTAAGGGTGTGTATCGCTACTTTCACCCGCACTTAATCCTAAGTGTAGGGAAAACCTCCCCTATTTTCGTTAAATAAGGGTAGAGTCAGGCTCGTGACTCGAACAAAAACAAGCGCTTATTGGGAGGCAACCCAAGTTTTATTTGCTTTATGTGTTTATTTGTTTGTTTGTTTTTATTTGTTTTCGTATGTATGTTTAATTTTTATTATTATTGATTCATGTTCAAAAGTAATTTGTGAAAATGCTTTATCTTGTTTTTAACTTCGTCTTAACTACATATAAAGGTATTTTGCAAAAGATAAGTGTAAGGGAAATCTAAATCGGTTTACTAGAACACAAATGAACATGAATCGTAGTAATAATAAATTAACATACATATTAGTATTTGTTTGAGTCAAATGCTTGTATCGAGTCATAATGATGTTTTGCAGGATTTCCAGGAAGTAAGGTAAAGGTTTTTCCAGAAATTTTCCGGAAACTTAAAATGAAAATTTTTGTCAGGTCATTTCTGACGGCGTCAAGGTTTATAACCTGACGGCGTCAGATTTAATTTCCAGAAATTTTTGAAAATTTTGTTTTCATAAAAAGTTTTTATTAAAATCTCCAACTTATAATCTCCAGGAATCTGCAAAATTATCATTCCACAAGCATTATATCCTTATATATAGATTTTATCCCGCCGATGTTATGCAGGTTTTCGTGTTTGTTTTCTCAGGTTTAACAGGTTATTTTGGACAAGGAAATGTTTTGAATCAAGCTTATGGCGATGCATTAGTCATGGAGCTTCAACATTCTCTTTGGAGGAAGATTTAACCGTGTAATTTCATTATCCAACGAGCGAATCAGGGGAGTATTTGATTTCATTCTTTTACTTTATGCTTTTACATTTGTCATTTGAACATTGGGGACAATGTTCATCTTAAGTGTAAGGGGAGGGTAAAAGTACGATTTTTGAGAATACAATTGCGCTTGATTTTTGTTTGTTTGATGATAGATGTGTAATAAAACTGAGAGAAATACTTGTTAAGGTAATTTTAGTGCCAAATTTAAAATTTTTTACAACATATAGGAGTGAAACTTTGATCTTAATGAGCATCTCACGGATAGGAGTTATATGACTAGCACAAAAACCGTACCACTAAAAAATTTTCCACCCCCAAATATGTGAGGTTCGCCCCTAGAATTGGTAGGAAAAGCATTTATGCTATGATGTGTGTACCGGTAGCACTTAGATTCTAGAACTTGCGTTAGGACCATTCCGAGGCCACAAGTGAGACTACATTCGTGTAGTTAGATTTACTACATGATAAGAGGCATTAGGATTAACCCATGTTTTACACCTGTGTTTTTGTTATAATTACATTGGCTACATTGGTCAAGTAATTCTCCCACACCCTTTGCGTTGTACTCATTTTTAGTACACGATACCCCTAGTACACCCCTCAGAGCCTATCTTTTCGTTTCGACCTTTAAGCATTTTACTTAAAGGAAGAATTTGTTACACCCCACTTAAATGTACACCCAAATCGCCTTAGCCTACCTTGTATGCACTCATCTTTAGTGCATTATTGTTACAACATTTGTTTAAACCCAAGTTAATTATCTAGTTGATTACATGGTTGCTAAGTCGAGTCATATCCTTGTACATATTGTTTTGGGACGATTGGGACTCGTGGGTAAAGTACTAGTGTAATGGAGTAATGGGGAAGAACATCATTTATTACCCCCATATGTGCTAAATGTTTTAAAAGTACTCCAAGTTTTTCAATTATCTTAATTCGAGTCATTAGAATAGTTATTTGTAAAGTTATGTAAAAGTTCAAGTGTAAGGGGATGCAACGCCCCTATGATGTATTATTTTGGATGGTAGGGTAAAAGTGTATGCAAAAAAAAAAAAAAAAAAAAAAAAAAAAAAAAAAATCAAGAAAAATACAAAAAAAATGAGAAAAAAAAAAAGAAAAATAGAAAAAACATACGGACTACCATCCCGTTTCATTTTATGTTTATTTTATGTTTATGTTTTGTTATTTTCTTTCATTAGCTTAAGATCGAGTCTAGTCTTGGCTTAGCAACGTTGTATAGTACATGTAATTGATCAAGATCTTTAACTCGCCACCAGTAAAATATCCTTTATCCAACAAAACCGTGTTTTCCTTTTCCCTACACCTAACGTTATAACCCATTTAAAAGCCCTCTTTGATAGTTTATCTTAGGTGCTTACGCCTAGTGGAGGAGGTTTTCGATCCTTTCCCAAGCCTATGGTAATCTATTTGCTATGACAGGTAGTGAGAGATATTTTCCGTTTTCATTTATGAGATTTATTTTGATGACACTTGAGAGATGTGAGTATCTAAACACTACTTGTGAGGTGCTAGTATGTAATCTCCGTGCTTATTATGATTGAAGTGGAACGAATATTTGTTGTAATTACTTTTATGTTTGCATTAAATGACCCCTAACTTGTATTTTGATTAGAATAAAAGCGCATTTGCTTGAGGACAAGCAAATCTCAAGTGTAAGGGTATTTGATGAGGCGAAAAGTGTACCGCTTTTAAGGGGTCATTTAAGCCCGAAATCGTATTTATTTGATCAAATATTGCCCTAAATCGTTCCTTTTGTCATTTTAGGTACTTTTGAGGAGAAATCTGGAAAAGGAGGCATTTTGGACGTTTTTGGAGCATTAAAGTGAAGAAAACGGCAAAGTCTCAAGAATCGGCTAAAAGTTACTCTTGACGGCGTCACAATTAACATGGGACGGCGTCATGCCTTGGCAAGAAAAGTTGGATGTGAAATTTACTCATGACGGGCCAG
Source organism: Artemisia tridentata subsp. tridentata (assembly GCA_021014915.2). NCBI lineage: Eukaryota > Viridiplantae > Streptophyta > Magnoliopsida > Asterales > Asteraceae > Artemisia > Artemisia tridentata. Next base: position 192,019,760 of record CP139502.1, on the reverse strand, counting down.
TGAGTTTGCATGAGAATTCTGACGGCGTCACGCTTTAACTAAATCAAGGGCGTCACGGCTTAAATCATAAGGGGACGGCGTCACGTTCAGGATCCGACGGCGTCAAGCCTTGATAAGCCAGAATGGATTTTTGAAGAGCTAAAGAGGGACGGCGTCAAGATGGTCATCCGGGAACCCTAAAAGCGGCGAAGTGACGGCGTCACAATGCATAAGGTGACGCCGTCAGATGTCAAAGTCTATATATAGTTTTCTAATTTTTTGTCATTAGGAGAGAGCTTAGTGTGTGGAATTTTGGGATAAAACCCTAAGACGATTTTAGCTACTTTTTCAGGGCTTTTTGCCTTGAGATCTTCCATGTTTCATTGAAAGATAAGTTATCAATTAATCATTCAATATGTCTATGTGTTGTTTGATTCTATCTTATGCTTGTCTTTTGTTTAACATGTTAGGCTAATTTTATCTTGTGTTTGCTTAGATCTAATGAAACCTAGCTATTGATTATTGGTTGTTGGTGTGTTGTTAGTTGTATTGGATGATTGTTTATCTATGTTAGGCTTAAGAAAACTGGCTAACTTCCTATTCGGTAACTTGCTTGAACGTCTTAAGAAACATGAACCAAACGCGTACTAAAGGTTTTTATGGTTGTATTTAATGCACAAGCGAATTCTAGTGATCCCATGTTAGGAGCTTCCTAGCCGGCTCGACATAGGAGTGAAGTAGGAGCTTGTAGAGTTTGGGGAAGTAAGTACGCCACCCCACGAATGGTATTAAGGAATACACCCGTCATCCACGCGACTAATACACACTAATTAACCGGTAAAAGATAGTTAGGGAGTAAGGAAATCTAAGTAAACACATTTCTCTACACATAAGTTTCTCACCACTTTTCATTTTTGTTATTTTATTTTATTTGCATTTGTAGTAATTTGGGTTAGTTGACTAGCAACTAATTCCGCCCACTCCTTCAAAACCCGAGATTTTACTTGCTTTTATAAATTATAAAAAAACATAAAAAGAATCTTCCTCAACCCTTAGACCTAATTAGAGTAGCCTTTCACACCTAACGAACACTATTCCCTGTGGAGAACGATCAATCCCCCGTACTTACCACTACACTATACTACATCGGTCAGGTACACTGCCTGGTGGGGTTGTAAGCCTCTTGAGATCCCTCGAGAGGTAAAACCTGTTGTAAGGTTGCAAAACCCACGCATCATTTCGCAAATTTGAAATTTTTTCGCAATTGTCAATTCTCTTTCGCAATTCACATACTTTCGCAATTGGACGACTCTTTCGCAATTGGCAGAGTGAACAGTATATCTTTCGCAATTGGACAAAGTTAACTTAAACCAAACAACATAACTTTTAAAACACATCTTAATTATCTCAAGATCCAAACATGTCTCAACCACCACACTTCAATTACTACTATTAGCTACAGCAATATCCTCAACAACAGCAATTTCATCCTCAGTATCAACAACAACAAGCATTCGTGCAACAGCATCAATTTCTCTCTCCACCACAAGTATCCCCACAACAAATCATGCAACAGAATCAAATGCTGAACAATCCATCCTACTCTAGAGAACCACATTGGTTTAATAAGATGTGTGAGGCAATCAGCAGTCAGCAATCCCGACATGAGGCTGGGAATCAGGACACTCCACCTATGCTGACACCTGGTAACTATGTGCAATGGGCTAGTAGATTCCTCAGATTCATTGAACTCAGAAAACCCCATGGGAAATATCTCAAGCAAGTCATTGAAGAAGGACCCTTTCCACTTCCAGTAACTGTTGTTCAAGGAACTTCAGAAAGAGAAGAGACATCAACTCCCATTGCTATCACTAACTACACAACTGAACAAACATTGCAATAAGAGGCAAATCAATTGGCAATGTCTTACATACTTCAGGGAATTCCCAATCCTATTTACCGAAGTATTGATGCTCAAAAGACTGCCAAAGACATGTGGGAACATGTGAATCTTCTAATGGAAGGGACTGAGTTAAATCAAGAAGACCTTGAGTCAAAGCTTTACATGGAATACAAAAATTTCATCATGGAACCAGGGGAGACAATTGAATCATACTACCACTGTTTCAAAAATGTTGTAAATGACCTCGATCGTCATGACATCAAGTTACCTAAGATTGCTATCAATTCAAAATTTCTGGGTTGCCTTGGACCAGAATGGCAGAAATATGCAACATTTGTCAGGCAAACTAAGAAGATTGGTGAAGTCAAGTATGGACTAATGTATGACTTTCTGAAACAACATCAATCTGAGGTAGATAAGGAAGTTGCAGCACGAGGCGGTCTCATATCAGCACCAACACCTAACTCGCTTGCTCTTGTTGCTCAATCCAACTTTCCACTACCAAACCAGGAATTTAGTCAATCATCTTTCCAACCAAGTTTTCAACCACAACCTTCTAACCAAATCGTTCCATATGAAGCACCATCACAATACTCTGACAACCAAATGGTTCCATATAACAACTCAGATTCCATGTTGTACTCAAACGCTGATTATGATGAAGAAGAGGATGCATTCAACTCTCTCAATGAAGCATTTGGATTAATTGCTAAGGCATTTGGCAAGTTCACCAAATCCAACAATCGTCTTCGTTCATCATCCAATACCAGGAATCAAGCTGTTATTAACGATAGTAGAGTAGAAATTCAAAATCGGTCTTCGGCCAGATATGGTTCAGGAAACAATGGAAACTATGGGTCTCAGAGGTTTCAGTCAGGAGGGAACAGGTTCAATTCTGCAGAGGGTAACAGGAACAGTATGGGAACTACTCAGAGAAGAAATCAGATGGCTGGGAATGCACAGAAAGGCATTGCAAATACTTCAATCACATGCTACAACTGTGGTGGGAGTGGTCATATTGCAAACGCATGTCCAAAGCCTTGTACTATGGGCAGTGCATATCACAAGGAAGCTCTTATGATGGCATTGAAAGATGAAACAAGGGGCACAATGAATGGGAAAGAACAAAGTTTCATGGCAAGTGTTGATTCTGATGATGAGATGGAAGATCTCAAAGCAAATGCTGCAGTAATGCTCATGGCAAACATGCAGGAACTGAACATGTCCGAGACAGGCCCAGTTTATGATACCGATGGTCTATCTCAGGTACCTGATCCAAAATGTCTTATACATGAAATTGCTTCACCATCTGCATCTTCATCTACAAATGAAAATTCTGTTCAACATAATTCATCATTCTCATCTCCATCAGATGAACAAATAAACACTGTTGTATCATTTGATGATGATAAAACCGTCGTTTCATTTGATGATCCTATTGATGATGAAAATTATGATCAACTTGAACAAAATGATCCTTTGCCTGATCAAGATTCAGAGCTTCAGGCCTTGTTAATGACCACCCAATCACAAATTGAGAAATGCAATGAAATCAATCAAAATCTGAAAGCAAAAATTGCATTGTTAACGAAGGACAATGAGTGCTATAAACTACAACTTTCAGGATATCAAAAACAAGAAAAACGTGAAAAAGGTTTTGAGGTTGCTTTCCAAAAAGAGTACGTCAAAGTTCAAGATTTAGAAAGTCAAGTTCGTGAGCTAACCGTTTCCAAGGCTGAGCTCCTCTCTCAAAAAGAAAAGGATCAATTTGAATTCAAAAAACAAATTGATACTTTAAATTCTGAGTTGTTAAAAACTCAATCCGAGCTTTCAACATCTCAAAATAATCTTCTTGAAGAAAAGCAAGCCTCAAGTAAACGTGTCAACTCATATCTTGAAGAAATTGTCACTTTGGAATTCAAACTTAAAGAGTTTTGAACTATTGTATACAAAAATGGTGAATCAATAACTCAAATTCAAAGGCTAACGGTAAAACCAGTTCCGAAAGGATTTGGATTTGCTATTGGTTGTGACCAACCACGTTTTCTTTCTAAAGCACTCAGCAAAAATCCCAAGTTATACAACGCAGACTTATTACTTGATGATACCTTTCAAAGAGTTATTGTGCTTAGTAATGATGAAGAACTTGCAAGTCTTGAACGTCAAACAGAACTTGAGAGTCGACCAAAAACAGACAAAGATTTTTCCAGAGTTCATTATGATTATAATGCAAGACCTCATATCAGTAAATCATTTGTCCCTCCAAAGGACAAACCAGAACAAACGTTGTTAAACACCTACATACATGCTTCTTCTTCAGTAATTCCTGTGTCCAAAACTGTTACACATCTCAAGGATGCTTTGACAGAGGATTACGTTGATCCACAAATGCCTCAAGAATGTCGAATTATTCGATATTTTAAGACATTTATGGAAGACATATTTCTTTTGGAGAATGAAATTGAGTTTAGTTCTCAAATCGAAGTCTCTACTTTTCTTTCCCCAGTCGCGAAAGAAAAGCGAGATATTCTTCAAAAGAAAATTCTGCCTCATGTCAAACATCTGAAGAAATGTGCAACACAATGGGAACAAGAATTACACACGGAAGTAGCATCTACGAAGAGCATTTTCAAAGTTAAAGACGACAAAGTTCAAAGACAAAAACTTCAAAAGAAAACTTTAGCAAAAGAAAATGATCGACTCTTAGAAAAAGTTCTGTGTTATGACGTTGTTTCTGTGATAATGAATTCGCTTTATGAGTCATGCAATGAGTTACTTGTGTATGATCATGCTGTAAATGTTGAGATGTTGCAAATGGAGATAGAAAATTTGGTAAAATAGAACGAGGATCTTCGTCAAATCAACCATGATGTGGAAAACAAAGTTTTCAATCTTCAAAAGAGGCTTGACTGGTGTCAACATCAAAGTGTCATATTTGAGTTAAATTACCAACATCTAAAAACATCTTTGTCATTTCAAAACAGTCATACTTCTGAAAGTGAGAATCAAAATGAAAATGATGTCTTAAGACATAAACTGTTTGAATATGAAAAGGATCTGGATGAAATTATTCAAAACAGAAATGACACAGTCCGCCTCAACAGAATTTTAGATTCAAAAAATCAAGAATACCAACACATCATTATTGATCTGAAAAAGAAACTCAGAGTTTTAGACAAAGGCAAAGCAAAAGTTCATAAGATTGCCCTAGGAATGTATGCTGTAGACAAGACACTCACTCAAGCATCAGACTTAACCACTAATGCAACTACTTCAATTTCCACAGGATTAGATACCATATCTAAGGCTAGAAACTCCAAGACCTACAAGAAACAACAGAAGCGTAGAGTCCGGAAACCTAGGAATGGATCATCTAAGTCTGCAGAAGCTAAAGATAAAGCAAGTAGTTTGAATAAAACGCATGTAATGTCAGGAATAGAATCAAACTTCTCTAAGTCTAATTCCAGTAATGATGTAACAGACGTTAAATCTATAAATGTTAATGATGATGTTATGGTTGATGCTAGTTGTATTGTTTGTCGTGCTAGTATATTATCTGGTGATCATCAAAACTGCATTGCTAAAACTCTGTTGAAACGAAAAAAGAAACGAACTAGTGGCTCTTCCTCTAGGCTCAAAACTGTTGCCAATCCATTTTAGGGAAACCACCACTAGTAGTTTCTGAGCAAACCATAGAAACACCCATAGCCAAACCCAAGACAACCAAATCACCTAGTGCATTTATTAGGAAAAAGGCTGAGACTAGTTGGACATGGCAACGTTGGTTACAAAACACAGCAAGTTTTACATGGGTTCCTAAGATAATTAAATCTTGTGTTACTAACCCAACGGGTCTAACCGTTACCAATTCTCCACCTGTTTCCAATATTTGTGATGCAGGTGATACAAATTGCCCTCTGGATTGTTGATAGCGGGTGTTCCCGACACATGACCGGCAACCTCAAGCTTCTCACAAACTTTATCGCAAAGTTCATCGGAACGGTCAGGTTCGGGAATGATCACTTCGCAGCAATAATGGGCTATGGAGATTATGTTAATGGGAACATCGAGATCAGTCGTGTATACTATGTTGAAGGCCTTGGTCACAATCTATTCTCAGTGGGACAATTCTGTGACGGAGAATTAGAAGTAGCATTTAGGGAGAAAACTTGCTTCATTCGTGATCTTCAAGGAAATGATTTGATGAAAGGAAAACGGGGAACCAGTCTATACACCATATCCTTTGAAGGCATGACAGCTTCATCTCCTATCTGTTTACTCTCCAAGGCTAATCCCACAAAGGCTTGGTTATGGCATAAAAGATTGTCTCATCTCAATTTCAAAACCATGACTGACCTTGCAAGGAATAAATTGGTTGACGGATTACCCAAATTCAGATATGCCAAAGATCATTTATGTTCTGCATGTGAACAAGGGAAAAGTCACCGTGCTCACTTTCCTCCCAAAACAGAACACAGCACAGATCATGTCCTCCAGCTGCTACATATGGATTTGTGTGGTCCAATGCGGGTTCAAACTATAAACGGGAAAAGGTACATTTTGGTAATAGTGGATGATTACTCACGATGGACATGGGTCTACTTTCTTCGGACAAAAGATCAAGTTCCTTCAATGGTCATCACGTTTCTCACGAAGATTCAAGTTCAAGTCCGTAACACCGTCAGGATTATTCGAATAGACAACGACACTGAATTTAAGAATCAAACCCTTCGGGAATACACTGAGAAGCATGGGATTGTTCATCAATATTCAATTGCTCGCACTCCCGAACAGAATGGTGTAGTTGAAAGACGAAACCGTACGCTTGTGGAAGCAGCTAGAACAATGTTGATCAATGCCCAATTACCAGACTACCTATGGGCTGAAGCTGTCAATACTGCCTGTTATACCCAGAACCGCTGCATGATCAAAAAACGACACAACAAAACTCCATATGAGCTCATTCAAGGCAGAAAACCAAACATCAACTACTTTCATGTCTTTGGAGCACTGTGTTACCCGAAGAATGATAGATATGATCTTGGTAAACTTAAGGCTAAAGCAGACATTGGGATATTCGTTGCCTACTGTGAGAATTCTAAGGGATATAGAATTTGGAATCGTCGGACCGGGGAAATTCAAGAAACTATACACGCCAATTTTGATGAACTCACGGAAATGGCTTCTGAGCAAGAACCCTTAGAACCCGAACATAACCGTCTAAACTTCCCTGAATCTTCGGCTGCACCCCTACCCTTTAACAGGAAGGATCTGGAAGATTTGTTTGCACCAATGTTTGATGAAGTTCGTGTTAATAGTGCATCAGATGCTTCCACCAGTTCCACTGCTCAACATGTCACAAATCAAGCACCTGATCAATCTGCAACTACTTCTACAACAATTGATAACAATGCACCTCAACCTGAACCCTCATCATCTATGGTTCAAACACCTCCACCTGCAGTTGAAGATTCTTCCGCCACTTCTAACCAAGTTCCCACACCTTCAGATTATGACGGGAATGCATTCTTCAATCCATTTGCTCCACCACCAACCATTCCAGAAACTGGAGAATCATCCTCTAGCAATATGGATCCGTCATATCTGCATAACAACATTCAACATTTTCCATCCACCCACAAATGGACAAGAGATCATCCCTTGGTAAACATAATTGGAAATCCAGATAATCCAGTAATGACAAGACAAAAACTCCACTCAGATGGTGAACACTGCATGTATGCACTCACTGTCTGTCAATATGAACCTAAAAACATCAAAGAAGCCCTTACATATGACAACTGGATTGAATCCATGCAAGAAGAGCTGGAACAATTCAAACGTTTGGAAGTTTGGGAATTAGTTGAAAGACCAGATGGAGTGTATGTTGTTGGATTGAAATGGATTTGGAAGAATAAGCTGGATGCAGATGGTACAGCGATTCGTAACAAGTCCCGACTCGTAGCAAAAGGATTCAATCAAGAAGAGGGTATCAACTTTGAAGAATCGTTTGCTCCGGTTGCAAGGCTCGAGGCAGTTCGCATGTTCCTGGCTTACGCGGCTCACAAGAACATAACGGTTTACCAGATGGACGTGAAGACGGCATTTCTGAATGGTCAACTCCGTGAAGAGGTGTACGTCACACAACCAGAGGGCTTCGTGGACCAAGAACATCCGAACCACGTATATCGGCTAAAGAAAGCCCTTTACGGCCTTAAACAAGCCCCGAGGGCATGGTACGATAAACTATCTGCATTTCTACTTGCCAATCATTTTACCAAAGGCTCTGTTGACCCGACTTTATTTATACAGACACACGGGGAAGACATTCTCGTTGTACAAATATATGTGGATGATATTATTTTTGGTTCAACCCATAAAAAATATTCAAACGCTTTCGCTAAATTAATGAAACTAAACTTTGAGATGTCTATGATGGGTGAGCTGAAGTTCTTCCTAGGACTGCAGGTTCACCAATCGCCCCGTGGTATATTTCTAAGTCAGTCAAAGTATGCTCAGGAAATCCTGAAAAAGCATGGTTTGACCAGCTGTGACACCTATAATACCCCAATGTCCTCCTCATCCCCGAAGTTAGATGCTGACATACATGGGACTTCCATTGATCCTACGAAGTATCGTAGTATGATTGGGTCGATCATGTATCTCACAGCTAGCAGACCGGATGTTGTATTTGCCACATATCTTTGCTCCCGATATCAGTCTAGACCGACTGAGCGGCATTTGTCAGCCGTAAAAAGAATCCTTAGATACATAAAGGGAACCATTAACTTGGGGATCTGGTATCCAAAGGATTCTGGCTTTGCACTTGTAGCTTTTTCAGACGCTGACCATGCAGGGTGCTTAGACACACGCAAAAGTACATCAGGGGGAGTTCAATTCTTGGGTGACAAGCTCGTCTCTTGGCAATCAAAGAAACAAGACTGCACATCATTATCATCAACATAATCTGAATATGTAGCCATGTCTGCCTGCTGTGCTCAAGTCATTTGGATGCGATCACAACTGATGGACTACGGATACGTCTTCAACGAGATTCCTATGTACTGTGATTCCAAGAGTGCCATCGCTATTTCATGCAACACCGTGCAGTATTCCAAGTCAAATCATATTGATCTTCGATACCATTTCATCAAGGAACACGTGGAAAAGGGTACTGTTGAATTGTATTTTGTGGGAACTGAACACCAACTGGTGGATCTGTTCACAAAAGCCTTGCCCCATGCAAGATTTGTGGATCTGGTTCACCGGATTGGTATGAGATGTTTGACTCCAAATGATTTGGAAAATTTTCTCAAAAACAATTAAATGAGTCAAACATCCAAACTATCACTGTAAATATATATTAAAAAAAATGCAAGTACAAACCTTTTTTACAACACTTTGTTCCAATTTTTTTTTAACATGTCACATATTATTTTCGAACAAGTGTTGAGGGGGAGACATAACATTTAAAAAATTTTAAATTTGTACTTGCATGCTTTCTAAAAATTGTGGTTTCACAAAGTTTTTGGTGATGTGATCATAAGATGGAAAAATAGTGTAGACAGATTTGAGACTTAAGAGTTAGTTAATTTGGTGGGATAGGACTATGAATGCATAAGTTCAAGGTTAGAGGACTAAATGTGACAATAGGGTAAAGTTTAGAAAAGTTAAATAAAACTGTCATAAGATTTGACCACAGTCAAAACTTCATTTACTTCTCTGACATCACACACCCTCGCATTTACTCTCTTCACCAAACACATCGAACGGCTCTCATTGAATCTGACCATCCATTCAATATCTAGTGAATCTGTGAGTGTTTTTACGATTGTTTCAGGATTATAACAAACTGTTTTGAAGGGTTTTGCAATCCAACGGTGGAATTTGTCTAGAATAATTGTTTTAAATCTAGGGCTTGCGCTAAATTGGGGATAATCGATTAAATGTGTTTCTGATATGATTGTTTGTACGATTAGGCTTAGTATGTTATGATAATCATTGTATGCATGCTTAATTGTTCCCAGACTCGCATATTATTGATTGTTCTTGATTTAGGGTTTTAGAGCACGAATTGGGCAAAATCGTGTGAAAGTGTTTTGATGTAATTAATGTGTTGGCTTGTTGTTATTGTGACTTGAATTGAATGTTTGCATGTTAAGAATGTACCCAGAAACATCACAGATGTGTTTATTGATCATAAGGGTTTATGAAGAACATGCGTACACTAGCAGTTTGATTTATGCGTTCTTGTGGATAAAATATGTTATAACTTGGACAAAATGCTCGGTTATGTCATAGGATTCCATTGCAAGTAGCGTGATAACATAATTTTGAGTAAACATGAAATGCGAAAAATATGGTGAAATTCGTCGTTAAAAGGTCTCGAAATTTCTTGTATAAGATATTTTCGAAATTGAAATTGCTCTCGCAATTGTCATTTGCTCTCGCAATTTCCATTGCTTCCGCATTTGACAATTACTTTCGCAAATGATTATTGCTTTCGCAATCGAAACTCTCTCTCGCATTTGACATATTCTTTCGCAATTGATAATCTCTTTCACAAATGACAACTTCTCCCGCAATTGTCTAATTCTCTCGTATTTGACAATTGTGTTCGAAATTGTCAATTTCTAAAGAACTTATCAATTTCCTATGGATCTGTCAAATGAAATAGAAGGTTTCCTTGTGCAAAATAAACAATCATTATCAACTCAAGTTGAAATGTCATGCTAAAATACAGATATCATGTGCAACACTTAGTATAAACTAATGCTAACACACATATATCTTGCAAAATGGTGTCTTAATGATGTTTCAGATCAATCACAATGGCTGCACAAGAACCACAAACTCTACCCATGATCACCAAAGTAGATCTGTTTCCTCAAGGGTTCACGGCTAAATATGGGAAAAACAATTCAAGAGTTGTCTTTGACAGAATCAAATGTGCTGAACCAAGCTGCTTAATAGCCATTGAGATTCTCAAAAGTCATGAATGCAAAAGTATCTTGGAGAACTCAGATAGTGTTCCAAAATTATGCATCCATCAGATGTGGAGTACTATCAAGCTTGATGACCGTGACAGATTCTTTACATGCATTCTAGACAGAAAACAAGTCACAGTCACACCCGCACATCTACGCAAAGCATTATCACTACCAGGACCACCTGAAACATCACACAGATATTGGCCTGCACCATCAGAACAAGACATTCTCAACTTTTTCATTGGCATTGGTTACGATGAACAACCCGATCTTCCACTCACAATAATCTCAAACATCAATGCAAAATCCATTCCACAACCATGGAGAACAATGTACTACATAGTGATTCGATCAGTCTCAGGAAGAGATAGTGGACATGAACATCCAAGACTCTCACATGCTCAACTCTTCTGGGGTATAGTCACTAAGCACAAACTTGACTTTGCTGCTCTCATCTGGGAAGATCTGGTGTTTCAGATAAGAGCTCAATATAAGAAACCATTATCAAGAATCCCTTTCGTCCGGTACACCAAATTGCTGATAAGTCTTCTCATAGATGAGAATCACGACATTTCTCCTCGACCTCAAGACAGGGAAATGCATGTGATCAGTATGGACACAACTTTCAACTCTGTGTATTTTCCTAAAGACAGCACTCACAAGCAAGGTTTAAGACTGCTAGAGGTATTACTTACAGAAGAAATCAAAGAAACTTCAGCATACATGGAATACGACAAGGCTTATGAAAAGAAGCTCGTTGGAATCACCAAACTGTCTGAAGGAAGGGGATCTTCCAAAACTCGTTCCAAAAGTAGTAGAACTGGGAGTGCATCAAGTGCCATAAAGAAACAACCTCCCAGACCACTCAAAAGAAGAGTAAAGACAGCTCCTAAGCCAAAAGTTGAAGATGTTGGAATTCATGATGAAACCTCTGACTCCTCTGAAGATTCTGAATCAGAAAAGGAAGTGTTTATGGATGAGAAATTAGCTCAGTTTCAAACAGAAATTGATATGAAGAATGCAATGGTGGCTAGCAGAAGATCAATGAAAGATGATGAACAAAGAAGAGCTGATCTACAAGTTAAAACAATGAAGGAAATGGAAGAAGCAAAGCAAAAGGAAATAGCTAAGGGAGCAGGAGGATCAGGAGTTATTCCCGAAGAAGCCTCAACCCATTCTAATCCAGTTAATCAACCAGGAGGGTTTGAAACTGCTACCACCACAGCTCAGTTCAATACGGTTAATCAACCCGTGAGGCCTGAGTCTGTTATACCTCAACAACCAAGCTCGGTTAATCAACCCGACTTGGAAGTTCAAACTAAGTCTGAAACGGAGAAAGAAATAATTCTTACAGATCATGAAATTTCGGACTCTATGTTTGATGACATCCCAAATGAAACACAACATCAAAATGACAATGATGATTGGGACAACTCTGAAGAGGAACGGGAAATTACTAGGAAGAAGTCTACAGATGCTGCCAATGAACTAGAGGCAGAAGCTGAAGCAGAATTGAAGAGGAAAGAAGAAGCTGAAAGAAAACAGAAAGAAGATGAAGAAGCTGATAATTACATTATCACCCCACCTCATCATACTATGGATGTTGATGAACCTCTACAACAACAACCAAGAGCTCAAACTCCTCCAGTTCCTTCTCCCAAACCCAAAACACCTTCTGAGTCACCTCCCCACTCTCCAAGACCTCCATCATCATCTCCAAAGGACTCTCCTCCCAACTCTGAACCAAAAGACTCTACAACTAACGCTGAAGAACCAATTCCATCACTCACTCCATCACCAACAAAACCTCCATCACCAAAAGCAAAGCCAACAGTGGCTGAAAGCATAAAAGCAGTCATAAAAGGTAAGTATGTGAGTAAGATTGCCAAGGTCACTAGAATTGAAGTCCTCTCACCCCTCGCCAAGAAACTTAAGAAAGCAACCAAACTTGTTCAAGCTCAGAAAGAGTCCAAGCTAAGAGAACAAATGACTGAGATGCAAACCTTAGTCAAAAATCTGTCTGCACAGGTGGAAGAGATGCAGCAAACCAAGAAGGAGATGGATGAGTTCCTTGCTTATAATATCGAAGACAAAGTCAAAAATAAAACAAGGCATTATGTCAAGAAATATTTTCCTGATCTTTAGAAAAATATTAATGAGCACATCGATGCACAGCTTGAAAACAAAATCAAAGAAGTCATCGCTTCTACTCCACAATCCAAACCAATTCAAGATCTCACCACTGAAGAAATCGAACTCGTGCTTCTCGACAGACTCTTCGCTATCATATCTCCTTCTCAAGAAGAAATCAACCTTATCACAACTCTTCAGGCACATATTGAGAAGAAATCTAGCAAGGCCGCTACTGACAAGGGAAAACGAATTCGTGACGAGGACGATGAAGACCAAGACCCAAACCCCACATCAAAGAAACACAAAAGCGGGTCTGGGATTCACATTCAGGAGCCAACAGGAAACACCACATCATCTCTACCTCCAAAGAATCAAGATTCTGGTCCAACTGCAACAGAGCATCACTTTGAGCATTTCACGGCTGAAGATATGGATTTTCAACCACAAGCTGATCAACCTCTCTCACCACCAAAACCATCACCAAAGTCAAAATCTTCAAACAGTAAGAAAGATTCCAAAGAACCGGCTGTAGTCACATGGCTGGATACAGATGAAGATATGCAAGTTAATGACTGGTTTGATCATCTTGCAAGTGCTCAGATCCACGAAGACGAAGCTTCCAAACTTGAAGATACCACGTTTGAATTTACACATAAAATCAAACATGCTCTATACATCAAGAAAATGACAAAAAGAGAACTTCGTCGGATTAAAAATGATGCCTTCCTTCTTCTAAAAGATAAATCCGCAAGTGCAGCTGAGTTAGAATATCACCTTGAAAACATTGCCCGTGCAATGTCAAGTGAATTCGACTGGACAAATCCAGACGTATTCAGGGAAGATGGCCGTGACTCCAAGAACCGTCCATATATCACAGACTGGACGAAGCCACTTCCCGTGATCAGACAATATCATGGAACTTCACAAATCCCTTTCACATTCTTTTTCAATCAAGATCTCGAACTACTCGTGCATGGAGCTTCCAGCAAGACCAAATATGCCACCTCAATCACATTTACTCCTGCTGCAACCTACCACAATCCTGCCATTGAGGAAACTGCAAGACACCACAATATCTTCATCAAACATCAAGTGAAATATGATCGTGACGCTGAGCTTGGAATTTACCACTGGCCTGACAAAAGAAAGACGTGGTACAAGTATAAACTCAGCCTAACGTCTCGTGAAAAGGTGTTCAGTAATCTACGCATCAAGGCAGTGATTAGTGTTAAGGGATCACAAAAGTATGACTACACATTCATATCTGAGATCATTGTCCGTAGACAAGACGGCTTGCTCTACACATTCACAGAAGCAGACTTTCCAGACCTCAGTCTCAATGATATTGAAGACATGTATCTCATGAAAGTGCAAGGAAAGCTGAATCATCTCAACACCGATCTTCTATATGCTTTTAGCACGGCTATATGTCATTTCATAAGAAGAACAGTTATCAAAGAGCATGTTGAGGATTTTCAGCTCGGAGTAGAAAGTTATAAGAAAAAGCTTAATCATGAGGTGCCTATGTTTCATCTTGCTGATAACAAAGATTCTCAATACATGATGAAGAACGACCCAGTGTTCGGTTTCATCTACAGAAGTGCAACATCAACAAACCGTTTCTTGGCATTCAATGAAGTTCACAAGTTCTATGATGAGACACTCAAAAGCGTACGTGATGGGTTAGTTCTTAGAGTTCATGATCATAAAATGGATAAAAGTAAGAGATGGAATAATCCTTAGCTGAGGCAAGTGAAGAATTTTATCTGGAAGATATAAGAGAGGCTCTACCGCAGAGATCAGATGAGGAGGCTCGAGACATATGTTGGCGGTCGTCTACCATTTCCCATAAGGCTATTTCAGAGGACGGACACAAAATTCACCACATTTGGCAAAGGCGGTTGATGTAAGAAGTTGATTTCAATACTTTCATCATTCTTTCCCATTATTATCATATTATGACTGTGACACTACGGCTTGTGCACACATAACAGTGTACAACCCGGACCCTAAAGAAAGGACCCTGAGGTACGCTTCAGTGCCTCAATCCTGAAAAAGGAGCGAAAGCTTCTTACTTATGAGCAGAATTAAACCAGAATGTTTTTCTAAGTTTTCAAACATTCTGCTCATAAGGACAAGTATTCCCTCGTCCAGGGGGAGTATTTGAAACAATAATCTTTGTTAATAATAACAAATGTTCTTGAAATTCTTCCCTAAAACTCAAAAACAGCATATTTTAATCATAAAGTTTTTCAAAAACATCATGAGTATGCTATTTTTGAGGGGAGAAGTAAAAGATGATTAAAATATGGTGTCTCATTTGTTGGAATCTCAAGTGCTCAAACTCAGAATTGACCCTCGAATTGATGGTAGGAAAAGTCAGTAGTCGAAAGGACATGTCCCGGACGGGTAATAATTTCAAGCCAGTTTATCTGGTGATGTAAGCGTGTCTTGCAAAGGACGTGTCTGAGTAGAATGTACCGATTTCGAGCGATTTTCCTTGAATGTGATCTGGACGGGTAATAATTTCAAGCTAGTTCTACTAGTGATGTAAGCGTGTCTCGCGATGATCATGTTCATTGAAAATCAATCAATTCAAAAGTGCCAACTCTTACTGGCATGTGCAAATTTCAAATTTATTACTTATGCGCACATGTTAAGGGGGAGTCTTTCTGAAAATCATCAAACTCTCAAGGTGTCAACAAAATATCTTTATTATCATCGACATTTTGAGAGATTTTCAATGGTTTGGTTTATGGCATCATTAGGATAGTCATGGAGTTATAAGGTGACTAAGGTTAGGGAAAACCGTCCTATGATCCGCCAGAGCCGGAGGGATCTACCCAAGGACAATACCAATAGTTTAGAACTAGAAAGTCCTAGGTATGATATAAAAAAGGAGAAATGAAATGAACGGAGAAAGAAGGGGTTGAAGAATGAAAAAGAAAAGCAAAGAAAAGGGTGAAAAGAAATAGCCCTCCATTTTGTTCAACCTTATGGCAGACACCGGGTTCAATTCATAATCTACTGGTTGATGAGCATCACCGGTATTGAAGAATAAAGACGTCATGGACCCAGTGACGCATTGCACTAAACCTTCTAAGCCACTCAAGTGTCTCTCAAAAGACATTTGTTTCATTCACACGGAGAACCCTTCATCATCTATCGACCTCTCACTACGAGGGTGTTGATATTGAAAAGGAGGCACTCTGCTCCAGCCTCCGACGACCAAACAAATATGCACTAATTGAGTCTAGAGCCATGAGATTCATCAAAGATCTCTTAGGTACACTTAGAATTACTCTGGTGTTCTACATCATAGGCATCAGTTGTAAATTAGGAAAGTGTCCTACGCAGATCTTAGCAATCTGCCAAGAACATTCATGAGAGAAGTCACAATTGTGATTATGAATGATTGAATGGAAATCCTGCCAGGGTCAACATCAAACAGCCCTGGCAGCAGGTCACTTCGGTAACTCCTTGTGGGTTACGCTTAGTGTTTGCTCCAAACGATCTACAGTCGTGGGGTGATCTCTAGCGACTCACTGAATCGTGGGTGCACTTTGGTGTGTCCGTGTTATCCCTTTCGGGGGAATCCGGTTCAGAACGGCCTGGGTCAGGACTTGAGAAAGTCTTCACACTATGCTGTTGACGATCTTAAGTCTGAGCCTGTAAGTACCGGTTGGTTCGTGCTAATGTTGCTGCTGCTGCTGAGGATCTGGAGTTCGACCATAAAGACACCATCATGCTCATATCTTGAAGAAATGTTCTCTCAAAGACTCAGTAACAAAAAAAGTTCAACATATGATACAGTAAAGTCAAAAGTTCAAGCACCTCAACCTTTCTCAAGTTAAAGATTGAAAAGTGAGAACATGTTGCAGAAAACAAGTCAAAGACATATGAGCATGATGGAGAAGACGAGAAGACGTTGGAGATTGGCAGATCGAGACAACATCATATCATCTTAGAACAAGAACAAAGAAACAAAGATTATCAAGACGTCAGAAGCCAAAGAAGCAAAGATGACGTCGCGCAACATTTATGACCAAGACTTAGGGGGAGATTGTTAGGAACACGTTTCGAAATTCATTCAAGTCTTTGTCATTTGCGAAGAATGTTGCGTATAGGGCTTTATGTTTAGTTTAATGGTGCGGTCCATTAGAAGCCCATGGACCACCCATCTTAATGTAATTACTTCTAGAAGCACCTAAGCATATGGTTGCCCTAATGTGTTGCCTATAAATAGAAGGCTTAGGTGCTCATTCTCATTGTTGGTTTTCATGTATGTAGCGTAAGCTTTGTCTCTCAATCGTATGAAATGAATTCCTTCCACTTCTCTTCTCTTCTTATCTTATTCTCTTCTTCTCTTATTGCTTATTAGCTTATCTCTTATCGTAGCTTATTATATAAGTAGTAGTACGTGTTTAACTTTGTTATACGTGTGTGTGTTCAAGTTAAAGAGGACCTACAATCTCATTGGCGAATGTCCAAAGCCACCGGGTTATGATTACCAAAGCGCCTTTGTTAGCGGAGCATGGAGTGATAGCGACAAACATGAAGCGGACAAAGCAAACGACGAAAAATGTCTTATGGCAAAGACATCAAATGAGGTACTTTCCAAAACCGAATACTTTAGTGACAAAAATCAATCATTAGACGAAAAAGACCTAGATAATGAATATAATAGGTTATGCAAATTAGGTCAAAAAGTCATAGATAAAAATAAATCACTAAAACATATTAATAATCAATTAGAAAATGAAGTACTTGAATTAAAAATTAAACTACAACATTTAGAAAAAGGAAAAGAAGTTTTTATAGAATGTAAAACATGTCTAGAGGTCAAAAATGAAAACGAAAAACTTAAAGATGAAATTTCCAAACTTGACAAGTTTAAAAATAATAGTAACTCACTTAAGAAAATAATAAGTGTTCAAGGAACTTCAGGAGATAAAACCGGTCTAGGATTCAACTCAAATAATGTTTCAACTAGTGAAAATAAAAATGTAAAGTTTGAATGTCAATCTAGTAAACAAAAACCATTAGAGTCGAAACCTAAGTATATACTTATAAAAGATAGAAAAATACCTATTGCGAGTGATGAGGAAGTAAAAAGTTTTTATAAACCATCATTGAAAGCCAAAACCGGATTTTCTAAACCGAAATTAAGATCTAAAACTCCACCTCCAATTAGACCAAATAATCCTCATCCTCGGTCTAAAACCTCTCAACCTAGAAGAAATCAAAGTAGACAAAACTTTCCTAATAATAATAATCACCCAATGTGGAATTATTCACTTCAACCAAGTTTCAACCCTTGGGGAATACTTCCACCATATATGCATCCTAGTCAATTGCAAACCATGTTCGGTCCAAACAACTATGGACCAATTGGACAATGGGGACCAAGTGGCTAAAGTGTCTACTCATCGGGAATTTCGGTGTCTCATCTACGATTGGCTTCTATAAGTCAATATACACGCTTTGAAGCGTTTGAAGAAAATCTACTGAAGACTAAAAGGTACGCTTTCCTTTTATGTTTATTGTTATAATATATGCTTAGATTAATGACTAGTTATTGCATGCCTATTTAGCTCATAATGCCTAGTTTTATATATATATATATATATATATATATATATATATATATATATATATATATATATATATATATATATATATATATATATACACACACACACACACATAATAGCTTATATAAATCTACTTAGAACCTAGAATCACTTGTTCTTTTCCCTTTGGCACTCTTAAGCTATAACGTTTAAAATGGAAATCTTCTATGTCCACTATTAGAAAACTCATGGTGATGAAGTGAAATGAGTTAAGTGGATTAATCATTAACATAGAAGTAAGATTAGATTTCTCGCGTTAGAAAACTATGGATGAAACAAGCTCTCTTAGATTATGGCATCAAGTTAGATAAGTGTGCGACAACAAAGGAGCTATAGATGTTAGGTTATACCCCATTCAACACTCTCGCATCAAACATATAGAATTTCGTCATCGTTTCCTTATGACCATAGGATATGTAGAAAGGGGTAGCATGTGACAATAGTCTTAACCAATTCCCTTGAGCATGAGATCTTTAACAACCATTTTTTTTAAATCTAGGATTAATGGTATTTGTTGTCAAAAATCTAGTATCTTTAAAAATATACAGAAACTTCACATTTTGGAAAAATGATTTTTTTTATGACTATTTCACTTTTCTATTAACACATTTTACTATCTCATTTTTCTTCTTAATCTATGTCCATAATTCTGTTTCGATCAAAGTCAAAGATTGGGAATTCTTTTTCTTACCCATTCTTCATTAAAACACATTTTGAAATAAAACCCAATCTATTCTATTCAAATAACTTTAATATCTACATAAAAACCCACTTTCAAACATTGTTGAATAATGCTAAAAACATTTTTTTCATGCATGGTGATCTCATATTTGTCATCTATATTTATGTACATGACATTTATAAGTGAACTAACTCAAATCAAGTGGACCATGGTTTGTCTATTAAGATTTTGTTTGTAACAAGTCTAGAAGTCCATGCTATCTTAAGTTCCCATTTATTGCACATAGGCACACATTAGGATCCCTCAAATAGTTCATTAATCTTCCCACTTACATATAATTAAGAAAATACTTGGTGTAGTTTATTGTTTCTTAGTCCATATATATTACTTGCTTGATGAGTATGTTTACATGCTAGATGAAATTACTTGTTTGCTTAATCTCTTTAATTAACATGTTTTGCATATATATCTATTACATGCTTAATTGCTTCAAAGAGTTGGACTTGCTTGAAACTAAACCCAAAAACACAACCCTTTCTACAATTTTCTGCCAAAAACCCATTTCCAGTAATCTGGAAACCACCAGATGGGCGGCCCCCTTAAATCATAAGGCGGCCCCCTTAATGTTTAAGGGGACCGGCCCCTTAATTAAGGGGACCGGCCCCTTAATTAAGGGGACCGGCCATCTGATGGTCAAAGGTGCTGTTCCTTTTTTCTATTTTTTCCCCATTTCATCCTACACTTCCCAAAATTCACAAACATGTCTTATTCCAATCCATCCAACAAATTCTATTCATTCCTTAATACCATCAATCCCACACTATAAACACTCCCATTCCTCATAATCTTCCATCATCTCATAAACACTCCCATTCCTCATAAACAAACAACACCTCTACCTACATTTGTTCCCAACTATACTCCCAATCCTCAAGCTCATTCCAATGAACCCTTTCACAGACCTCATCATAATAACCAATCACCCATCTTTACTCCCAAAAATACCCATTCATCTCTTCCATATGATTCATATGAAGAGCATGATCAATCCCTAAACAATTATTACAATCTCATTCACAACACCTCACATCTTATTCATCCTACCAATGTACCATCCAAAACACTCACCACTCTTAGAATATCCCCTTCTTCCATATCTCCATCCTCATCCACTCATAATTACCCAAGCTCACAAATGTCTCCACCACCAAGAGTATCACCACCACCTCCTACCAACTCACATGTTACTCCTATGTTACATGTTCAAACATCCATCCCAGATAACAACCATACTCAACCATCATCACCTTTCTAAACCACCCTCCAAAATTTACCTTCCTAAACCACACCATTCTTAAACTATAAATAGCCATTTTCCATCATTAGTGTTCATTCATCCATCATAACAACCACACTCCACCATCATCACCTTCTTCCAAACACTTGAAGTTCATTGAAGAACTTAAAGAAGCCCATGAGCTTTGTGCTCTTCTTACCTTACACCTTGCTCAATTGGATCAACTCCCTTCTAGTCCTCCTTCATCACAAAATAACCTCAACCTCCACCTTCGTTCCAAACTACACATCTCAACCTTAAACCAACCTCATTGAAACCTTTCAAAACCCTCATCATATTGGTCAAACATCCAACTTTACTTCCAACTACACACCCCAATTTCTTCCACTTCCACCAAATGACCAAATCCACATTCCCAACCAAATCCATGACCGTAGTGATCTCCTTGCTATGCACCTTGCAACAAGGGCCAACCTCCATCCTCCATCCTCACCCTACTCAAATTGCTCACCTCACCCTCACAATTTGAATCAAGTTGATAATTATGTCAACTATTGTCCTTGTTGTGTCCTACATCTCCACTTGAGTGAAGATATTTCTTGGATCAAATATCTACTCACTCGTCCTCATCCTATTCCTTCTCTAAACCGATATAACATCGTTAGATCCACTCCATCCGCTCCATTTCCCTCACCATCAAATAACTAAATACTATTCACATGCTTTCCGCTCCAAACTCTCCACCTCCAAACTCTCCACCTCCAAAAATATACCTCTATTAATCTAACATCCTTACCCTCACTCAACCAATTCCATTCCAAACACTCTACCATCAACCATCTAAGCATAACTGTATGCTTATTTTCCAAGCTTTTGTGTCGCAAGCAAGTCCGAAAGCTCTCTTTGGCAATTTAGGACCTTTTTCTTGTTATATGTTTCAAGCATACTAATTAATGTCTTGCTATATGTTCTTAATATTTGTTTGCCATGATTGTTGTCTGCCATGATTGTTGTTTTTATATTCCATATTTTGCTATGTATGCTTGTGCTTCTAATATTTTTCTTGCAAGTATTCCATATCTCGATTCCTTGGTGCCCTCAAACGAGGGGGAGCACACATCAAGGGGGAGTTTTCGCCCCGACAAATTTCGTATCTGAAATTTGTCGGCATAACCTTTTTGATTCTACAAAAAGGGGGAGAAGTGAATATAAACTCACTAAATACTTGTCCAAAAATAATGTTTTGGATTTAATGAGTTTGAGTTTTGTAATCATCAAAAAGGGGGAGATTGTTGATATAAATAATGCCTAAAAACATTATCAATACTTATTCATATCTCTATGTTTTGATGATCACAAAATGTAAACTCATCAAACATAAACTTATTAAGTAAACAAGTATTTAGTTGGAAATATTCATTTCTACAACTTAATCACTTAATGTATGAATGAACAAATGCTTAATGCATTATATGATCAAAGGAACATTTTCTTAATCACTAGATTTTTTATAAAATGACCCAAAACATTTTATATCTTTTAGAAAATCATTTTTGGTATTAAATAAAAATGTTTAATCTTTTATAAAATTATGAATTCAAATTTTCAACCAAAAATTATAAAAATGTTCCAGAAAAACCTTCCCCACAAAAAGACAAATCTGGGCAACGGTCAGATGGGTGGCCCCCTTAAATATACAAGGCGGCCCCCTTAATTTTAAGGGGACCGCCCCGCTCCTCTAGCTGTCCAGATTTGCCTATAAATATTGGACTTTCTCTGGACTTTTTCCTCACCTTTTGCACCCCAAACCTTCTATTCTAAATCTCTTCTTATCCTTCCAAATCCATTCTAAATCCTTTGATCATATATTCTTAAGCATTGGTTTCCAAGTGATCCAAGCTTCTACCATTCAAGTGCAAAAGAAGAATACTCCTTCAACAACTAGAGAAGAAGTATTGCAACTTAGTATCATCTTGCTACCTAAGTTGTTTGTATAATCATTCATTCATTTTTGTATAAGTTGTGTATATTTGTTAGATAGGTGTGAGCATAATTGCTTAGGCTAGATTAGTGTGTAAGTAGTGAAGTTGTGAAGAAGTTAAGGTGTGTAAGTAGTGAAGGTGTAAAGAAGTAGAAGAGTACATAAGTAGTGCTAGGTTGTGAAGTAGTTGTGAAGCCGGTGTGAAGAAGTTGTGAAGAAGTCATGAAGCCGTTGTGAATAAGTTGTGAAGAAGTTGTGAAGAAGTCGTGAAGAAGTTATGAAGAAGTCATGAATAAGTTGTGAAGAAGTTGTGTAGAAGTTGTGAGATTGGTTCTAGCTACGATTAGAACCCGACATCTAGCTTTGTGTCGTTAAACCGGTGTAAGCAAAAGTTGTGTAAGGTTTTCTCCACCATAAGGGAGCTTGTTGACATAGTGAAGAAAACTCTCGAGTTTGGTGCTCGGGGAGTGGAGTAGGGCAAGGAAGGTGTCCTTGTAGCCGAACCACTATAAATCTTTTGTCTCGCGGTTAGATCTTTCCATCTCTATCTTTCATTTCAATTCATTACTTTACTTGCATTGTTTATTTAGATTTACTTATATTTGTTCATATTGTTCAAGAGTTGAGTTCACATAAATTCGAATCTAAGTTTTTAAAAGTAAACAAAGTTTTCAAAATAAAATTAAAAAGACGTAAAACTATTCAACCCCTCCCCCTTCTAGTTTTCCACAGATTTCTGAGTTTGACCTATGGATTAGTTTTGGTTTAGTTTAATGTGAGTAGTTTAATCTGTTTTTAAGTAGTTTTAAGCTGTTTTGAATGGTATTGCATGTTTAAGTTGAGTTTCTTAGTTTTTTAAGTATTAAATTGCTCATATTTGCTTATCATTGACATAAGCAGTTTTAGTACTTGTTTTTTCTTTCTATAAGTTCATTATAGTGTTTTAAGTTGATTTCTGATAGTTGGATGCACTTCATTAGGATTTGGTTAGGATTTGGGTCATTTCAGTGAAAACCTTGCATCAAAACTCATTTACTTATCATCTCTGAGTAGCAGATTTCCTAGCCCATTTTAAGTGCTTATTGATGTTCTAAGTAGATTGCTTATTGTAGTATGATGATTATTAGTTTTCTCTCCAAGTCTCAGCTTATAAGTGCTTAATTTATAGCTTCAAAAGTGCCTAATCAGCTAGTATATACTGAGTCATCAGTATATACCTGCCTTGAATAGCCATCTTTTCAGCTTATTTATAAGCACTTATTAAGCTCTATTTGGTCTGATTCTTGTTCTACTAGCTTATTGGTGTAAGAACTTTATAAGTTTTGAGTTTTTAGTTGATGTGCTTATTGTTTAATAGCTTTTAATCAAGCTTGAAAGTGCCTCAGTGGGCTGTTTCAGGCCTGCACTTTGGTCTTAACTGCTTAATTGGACTTTTATTGCTTATTGCTTGTTTGTTTAGCTTATTCTGATTTCTATTGCTTATATTTATTGCTTTTAGATATTCTTAGCTTATTTCATTATTACTTTAGCTTTTTGGTAGATTATTTGCTTATATTCAGTCCATTAGCTTATTTCTTTTCATTATCAGTCAGATTTTCATAAGCCCATTTCTGGCTTATTTCATAAGTTCCAAAAATAATTCTTTCACAAAAGTTTCTTATTTCTTGCTTATTAGCAACTTTCAAAAGAAAATTTTCCATACAAAAAATAAAAGGGGAAGTAGGAAGTCCAGGGTGAGCCAGGCTCGAACCCTGGACCTCAACCACCTCAACCCTCTTAACACCACACTCACTACCAACTGCCCTTGGGACTTCTCTGGGAATATCTTGCACACTTTTATTCTTAAGCCTTCTTTTCAGTTTTAGCTTATTGCTCTCTATTGCTTATTATCTGCTTATTTAGATAAGCTGTGTTATCACTTGTATTTTTCCTAGATTCTCCTCATATTAAACTACTTTTCTGTAATTTTTCATAATTTTTCTCATTATTTTAATATTTTTAAAATTTTTCTTTCCAAAATAGTTTTTAATTCATAATAAAAAAATATAATTCTTTTTTCTAAAATTTTCTTTTATCATTTAGGACTTAGGAAAATTAGATTTGCATCCGTAGGGTTAATTTTTAAAGATTTTGGATTTTAAGGCTCGTTTTTGGAATTCCCGTTTACGTTTTTAGCGTAATTTGATTTTTGCTTTATTTTCTTTGTATATTTGCTTTCCGTACCTTAATTAGAATTAGAAAACAAAAAAAAAGTGAAAATCATCTTTCAAGCACTTTAATTCCAAACCGTACACGAAATGCTCGATTTACACCTCGTCGGGAAATGACCCGGGTATCACTTGCCTGGATTCTTATATCGTATTCGCGGGTTTTGCAAGTTGGCCTTTTTCCTAAAGGGTTGGCTTATCAGTTCCCACGCCTTACACGTATCTAATATTTTGACATATACTTCCACACGGACCAGCGACCCTCTTGAAATCCGCATCTAATCATCAATATCAAGCTAACTGTAATGAGTGTGCATTCCGCACATCCAGACTCGTAATGGGCACTTGTATAAAATCTTAAATCTCAAATAAAACACAATTACTTAGAGCCGAAGGGCTTGTATCTAAATGGTATCCCATGTTGTGTGAAAACCTTCCCAACTAAATAGTTGTGGGTTCAAGTCCTGCTTAGAACATGTGAGACAGATTTGTGACATAAATGTTATAAGATAGTTAAAAATTGCCATTAAAAAAATAATAAATAAATAAAATTACTTAGAATACTTGGAGGCCACGGAACAGTAACATCTTAACATGAAAAAAAAGCCGTCACGTCAGCGCCATATGATTTCAACACCAAAGCATTTAACACAAAAAAATCACCTCTTATCATAACACCAAATAACACCACCTTTTGGGACCCATAATTTTTAATTAAAAATATATACAAATTACAAAATAACCCCTTAACTAATATTTCAATTCTTTAATGAACCTTTAACTCATATTTCATTCATTAAATACTAATACAAATTACAAATATTTTTAAAACATACTTAAATTTAAAAAACATGCGAAAATTTAAAAACTAATACATAAATTACAAATACTTTTTAAAAAACATTACATAAACTTCAATTAATAAAACTAAAACATAGCTAAATAATACATTACATAAACGTACGAAATTAATCTGTTTCATAATCAGATTCCTCCACAACCCCAAATTCAAACCTGAACAACGCATCATGTTCTTCGTCATGCCTATGTCTCTCTTCCCACTCTTGTTGAAGCCTTGCTTGTTCTGCTTCAACCCGCGCTAGTTCTTCCTCTGTTTCTCTTAAAGCCTCTTCATCTCGCATAAGTCTCGCAGTAAATCAATGATCATCAACTGACTCTTCTTCATAACCCAAAAATTGATGATGTAATTTCTCAGTAAATCCATGCTCATCAACGGATTCTTCTTCATCTAGCCCAAGTTGATGTAGCTATTGTGATACCGAACCACCCATAATGTTTTCATTATGCATCCAACGGATTTTGTGGCTGATATTTTATTGTATCAGTGAAACACACTTCCACAACGTTTCCTTAATATCGTAATCTTTCCAGGCTTCATCGTGCAAAAATTTGTCAATGATAGCATGACTTCCGGCGAAATGTCTTTGCATTTCGCGTATTGTTTTCACAAACGTTCTTTCGACGCCTTTGCGTGCTCAAACAGCTTGATAACTTAGACAATAGCATCTTGACGAGCCGCATCCTCTTGCTCGCATTGTTTCTGAACATAAGCTTGAATTTCTTCGACGGAATGGGGGAGACAACAAGCCATAATGTTTGTGTTAAAATGAATAATAGTGTTTGGGTTAAGTGTGAAAATATTGAGTAATGTGGTGTTGTATTTATAGGGTGAGTTCAAATTTAATTACAAAAATTAAAAATAAATAAATAAATAAATAAAATAAAAAAAATTACCGGGTGTTTTGAAAATTGTTTGAAATTTAAATATGTAGCCGTTAAGGGCTGAAAATGATTTTTTTGTCCACTAGTGCGTTTGAACACACGTTTCTCTACCAACGTAATCCACAACGCAAAGGCAAGGCTGGACGAACGGGTATGGTAACGCAGAGGCAACGCCTGCCACATAGGCCATAACGCCGTTGTTGCGTTACTGTACCGATCGCTCTTATAATACTAAAATCATCAACATAACTTCCACTGATATCAAAAGTCGTCTATACCCCCATCTATTTATGAATTTTCTCGTTTACCAAACTACATGATACAATCATGATCCAAAAATTTATATATAATTGAAAACATTAAAAGCTAAAAAACACTCAAATGAGTGATATTAGCAATTTTCGTCCACATGTCACAACTCCTTTATATATAAACTATAGACTCAAATGAGTGAAAAAGTTTTCTCATTCCCAACATCAAAATTGACGAGGACAATTAACGCATAGAATAACCAGTTATAAAATTTATATTATAGAGATACTAGTTATAATACCCATGCACGCACGGGGTTTGCACATGTGTATTTTTTTTAGTATTGATTTGTAATTTGTTTTACCCATTCGTATCTTCATTGAAGCATTAATGTCTTTCTTATATACCTTGTGTATTTTCATTTTTATTTCAAAAGTTGATATGTTTACAAACATTTTATATTAGTATTCCTTATTGTCTAAGAAATCTATAGAATGTTATAATTGCCGAACTTACAACACTAACATGGTAACCCGACCATTAATATTTCAACATAAGATTAACTATTAGGTAATCCAAATTATTGAACCACAAAAGGAACATGGGTCGGTTAAACTTTGTAGATAAAGATGTGCATGTCTATGCAAGTGTATGTATGTGTAGTATGCATGCATGTATCTATGTATGTATACAATTTGTCTATGTACACTAAACCCATGGAACTATAAAAATCCAACTCAATCTCCCTAGCAATTTATAAGAAAAAGGAGTTATAAGAAAGAAACATAGATGCGCACATGAATCGTAAGCCATTTGTATGTCAGCCTTTGTCAGTTGTCATAATAAAAAAATTCAGAGAGCTTATAGATTCGACAAATGAGATGGAAGAACTATAAACCATTTCAAAAAGCAGGTTAGGGGGCATGAAATTCAACTCGTAAAAATAACCTTTATTGTATCTTTTTGTTCAGCTTCTGAATTTTTAAGCTAAGAAACTGATATTGTAAGATATACTACCAATTATGTCAATCCCACTTAAAATCTTTGATGTTGTGAGACATACATTTACTTCAACCCCTGCAATCTGATATTCTGCTACCCAATGGGAATATGCATTTCTTCTGAAGTTCCTTAAATCTTTCAACATCAAAATTGTGTCTTTTTATATAAGCTTTCTTTGACATGACAAAAACAGCCTCTTCATAAGATCTTGGTAAAAGGGGTCCTTTGAAGTGAAAAAGAGGGAAGCTTGTGCAAGCAAGAGCCCGAGCCCACCCCAGAGGATGTTCCGGACTTGCTTGTGTGCAAGCACGTCAATTTCTTCCTATTTTTCTTGTAGCTTCTTTAGTTCCTCCTTGTGCGGGTCATCTTCAGGCATCAAAGCTAGAGGGTCGGCTCTTCTAACCATATCCAATACATGATTAGCAAAATTAAATACATTAAGTGGATGGAATCTATCATTAATTGGGGTCTACCTTTATCTAAACCAACATTGACCATGAAAAAAAGGACTTAAATGAATGTTATCAGCTTTTTCGTTTATCAATGGAAAATTTGAAACTTATTCATGTACACAATTAGAAGATACATTAACAGAAGAAAGTAAATCATTTGTACTTGGTTGACTATTTTATGTAAAATATTAGGAAAATATGGAATCAAACTTTAATGCAATCAATCAAAATACGAAAAGCTGGTAGTTAAAACTTTTATTGAATGTGTTCTCATCTACCTTTCTGAAAGCTATGGAAAACTTAAAATCGAATCCTAAGGTTATCCGACTATAAATCAGAAAAGAAGATCAATGCATTGTGAGATCTTGATCAACTTTCCACTACAGATGATTTTGAAAAAAACGGAAATTATTTTTTGTGCGCAATTAGACCATACATTAACAGACCATGGCAATGCATTTGTTCTTGGAGGACTGTTTTTTTATGGAAAAGGTAATGAGAACAACTGGAATCAGATTCTAAAGCACTCAAAAAATTAATACAATAAGGTAATTCAGAGAAAGTGTCCTCATCAACCTTTGTAAGGGGGTGTTTGTCTAAGCTTATTTTTGGACTTATGAGCTTTTTCCGGCTTATATTTCATAAGCGTAATTTTTTAAGATTATTTTGAAACTTGTGGGTTTATATAAGCTTATTATTACATAGTAAACTTATATAAGCCCATATGTCTCAAATTTAGCCAAAACAATTGAGCTTATGAGCATAACCGAAAATAAATAAGCTCATAAGACCAAAAATAAGCTTAAAGAAACACCCCCTAAAAGCCATGTAAACATTCTAGTCAAATTCTAGCACAACCCTATAATAAATCAATTTAGGATACACATCACAAAGGTTATCAGATAATAAATCAACATAGAAGATCAATCCATTTACACGTTACATCTTTATCAACGATCGCCTCAACAAAAACATTGTATACCTTATTAGGATGAAGATGAACTTTATCTCTAAATATGAAAATAGCACCAGCATCATCAGACACTTTCGCAACCTCCTTCGTTTCCTCAGCAAATACGAAAGACAAGATGACGCTAGAGATAAGTCAATCATGCGTGTGTGGTATGTATCCGAGGCAACTCCTAACAACATATGCACCCACTAATAATCTAATCATATAGAATTTGGGACCAATTTGCAACTTATCAGCTAATTGTTCAACATCAAAAGCTTCACTTTTCACTTATGCATTTAGGAAATGGTTCACTCTCTCCATAACCAGCCCTTTCAATGACACAACATAAATTTGCAGCTCATCGAGGAATTCCTGTCATTGTAAACCTATGTGTTAAGTAAAACGTTAAAACTAGGTGGCCTAGTTGCAAAGGCCTGTGAAAATCATCACTAAAATTTGGACGCACCATATATTGTCCCGTACTAAGATCCACTCTTAACTGGAATAAAAAATTTCTGGAACTTATATTAACTTTTATATCAATTCTTACTGTCAAATACTACGATGCATGTTAAATTCAGTGATTAATTTTCAATTCGGCTCTTAAAGTAATGACAATAACTATAAGGTTCAAGTTGAGCAAAGCTAACTCCTACTTTTATAACAAAGTTTTAAGCTTATAAATGTAATGTTCAGTTCTTGTGAGATGTCTAAGCATTTTAGAATTAGTTTCCTATTTGTCTAATCAAAACATCCTGGTACTTATAAAACTAAATCTATAATGGCACTTATTGGACTACACTTTATAATAGGCACTTCTTAGCTTTAAAACTCACATACTTTCGACTTTTTGAAGCGATTTCTAATGATCGTAGCGTAGGCCTAGCTTTAAAACTCACATAATAGAATAGTAAAATACTTCCTAAAAGAGCTTACCAAGGTGTGCGAATTGAACTCGTCTTAAACCACTTTTCATGCTTTTTAGCCTTGTGTTTGAGACTGAAATCCTTCCAAACTTCTTAGCACTTTACTTGAACTCCTTGACCTTTGTTGCAACATTTATCATCTTATTTTCAATGTACTAACTTGTATTCTTATTGACCGGTATTATCCCATTATTCGTTCCTCGTATCATTCCAACATTTGGGTTCTGAGAAAACAAAATACTAATTGGATTTCCAGAAGCATGTCGCATTCCCGATGGACCAAAGAGATCACAACCATGATAATAATAAGTAAATATTAAAAGCAATTTTTAATTACACGTTTACAGCATAAAGAGCTTACTTGCATTCTTAGTGATTGAATTTATACCTTATTCATTACTCGATCATTCCAGCATCCCACTTATGATCCAACAACACATTAATGGATCAAGGTTATGTAATATTAAACGTTGGCAAATAAATAACATCGAATTATAACAAAGAGCACATGTAAGACTTTACCTGCATACTTCATGTAATCCACAACTGATGACATTGAACGCGAGTAGAGGAGGGCTTTTGGTAATCCCATTTAAACAATATTGTTGGTAACCCCATTTAAGAACAATATTCAACATGTTTGCCTTACGTTGTTGATTATATTAAAAGTGTTACTATATATGTCAATACTCCTGAGCTCATATAATTGTTTTTAGCTAATGTTTGTATAGTAATTAAATAAAAAGTAATTATTGGTAATTTCTGTAACACATTACAAAACATAGTAGCAATTATTAAAACATACTATTATTATAAAGTTCAATAAGACCAAACATGTGAGAGGTGTTATACTTGCAACCGAAAAGAACATGTTTCTCACCAACAGTAGTCCTTTATCGTCCTTAACTTTAAGCTCATGATGCTTCTAGTGATCATGAACAATGTCATACTTAAAAATATATGTCTGCACAAACATCCTGATCCAAAGTCAGTTTCAAACAATTATTTTCTTATACTACATGTTTCATACTTTATGATAATATGTATGTATGTTATAATCTATTTATTACTTTTAGCTAATGATTTTAGATTGAAAATTATCTTTTATTATTCAAGCAAAATGCCATGCAATAACATTTTTCTAGTTGTGTAATAACTGGTATATAAAAAAGAGTCTTCATTAATATTCCAAAGATGATACTTAACATGCATGGGATGTTAGCAATAATCATAATCCAAGATTGCTTACATTAGTATGTATTTTTGTGTTACACATTTAGTTAACAAATTTGAAACGGTACAATTTATTCATCAAATTTGAGACACCAATTTCTCTACAACCTTTTAAACAGAAAGCGCTTAAGGTAAATCCAACTCAACCATAGAAAACTTTAACCCCTCCGTCCCATTACATAACCTACCCATTTTTGCTACCTATATACCCAACAAAAAATAAAACAGGATTAGCCATTTACAGTTTTTATGCAGTTGCGTAATGCATTTTGAGCAGTTGCCATTAAGCAGTGATATTTTTGCACTTACCATTGGTTATAATGCTCCTCAACTGACATACAATCTATTTATCTTGCATACTTAAATATGGAACACTTGTGCTCAACAATAAATTAATTTAGGATTTCTATTCTACATAACCAATGATCATATGATTTCATTAAATACTAAATTTTTAAACATAAATATTAAAAGTTCATATCATCAATATTTAGTTCCGTTTCATAAACAAACTTTAATTGTGTCTAGGATTGCTTATTACATTATTGATTAAAAAAAGCAATGTGGATGTTTGGATAATCTAAATTGCTTTTATACTTAGTTGATGTTAAATTAGATAAGCAGGTTAACAATCCCACCTCCCTTAATCCAGAAACTGTTGCTACATCCTTAATTTCATCGAATAAATAAAGAACAAAAATAGTTTAATACTTGAAGGTTTTGTTTACTTGTGACTAACAAATTTGAAAGAAATTTTGAAAAAAACATAGCCAAATATCAGGTTTTGCTTACCTTTGATTACAGATCAAGATGGTTACTTGTTGGTCTAAAACTGATTAAAGCTTTTAGCTACGGTCTGAAGTCATCAAGATCAATCCTCTTTGCAGCTACAGACTTTCGAGGTACTTCTCCCCCACATTAACAAACCGCCACTAAATTTGCCTGTTGTAAAGTAACCATAAATAGTGAGCATGTTCTATCTGATGAGCAACTTTCGTATTATTAATTTTAGAGACCAACTAATGATCTAACACACAATCAACAAAATATACAATAAAAATCATACCTCACAAAGTAACCACAACTACTATCAATAATCTAGCAAATTAACATGAAATTGTACCACATGAGCACTGAATTTGTATCACACCATTTAAGCCATACCACATCAATTAAAAGCACAAGAACACAAACCCATAACTTAATTACAAAAAAAATGATACATAGATCAAAAAGTTATAGATTAATATACCTTAAATTTATTTACCGAAAACAATACCTCATCAAATTTAGAGCAACTACAATAACACCTTCTTCAATCGAGTTTTCAATTTGATTTCAGAATGATAGAATTAGGGTTATCTCAAAACAATTTTGATTTAGGGTAATAACATCAATAACTCATAAGAACTGGACGCAATTGATTTTAAATAGTAGATTTCTTGAAAGATTTGAATATTTTTAATTTAGGGTTTTGGGAATGTAGTTTATGTGTGTCGATGATTGTTAATTTAGGGTTGAGTTTGATTGATTAAGGAATTTAGGGACTTTAGGATTTTTAGGTTAGTATGATAATGAATTTTAAGTTTCAGCCCAAAACTTTATAAACTTTGCTCCGTCGTTTCTATTTTTTATTTTTTTTAGTTTTTGACACATATATTTTTGTAAGATTTTTTCAATGACACTAATCAAATTCGATTTTTTTATAAAATATGGCTAAATTTGGAAGTATTTAAGTTTTTCTTATTCAATTTTTTTTGGAAAAAATTGAAAATAATTAAGTTATTTCCTAATAAGGAATGATTTGAAAATAATTAAGTTATTTCGTAAGTATCCACCTATGTTCTTCAATATCATCATGAACTCATCATCTTTTTTCAAAAAAACCTTACACACGGCCGCAATATTGTCGTTGCACGCCTTATAAAAACATACATGCACACCTTCAAAGAAAAATTTTGTATTTCCAATTTCCTATAAAATTCTTTAGAACAACCATGTATGTAAAACAAGTCACAATATGT
>CP139502.1:191833620-191986345 GCA_021014915.2 Artemisia tridentata subsp. tridentata | reverse complement strand
GCCTTGTGGTATATGCTTAAACATATACCTTTATTTGACCATAATCAGACCAAAATAACAAAAAACTAACCAAAATTGCCAAAAGATATTTGTGTTTTTGTGTTTATATTTATGCAGGCAACGGATACAAGAAAAGGACAAAAACCAAGAAAAATCCGGGAAACGCGAGCACGAGATTTGGAAAAGATATTTATAGCCGGAACTGGGGAAGAAATCATCAAAGAATTACAAGACAAGCCCTTGGATCAAATTTGAAGAATGGCAGAATTAGTACCTGAAGTTTCAGATTATACACATTTGGTCCTTGTCTTAAATCTATACTTATAGTCAAATCCGGATTTTAAAATCCAACTCAGCCCAAAAATATAAACCAATAAGCCCAAAAATACAAACCAAAAGCCCACTTTCTAATTAAAATACCCACGCCCGATCTATAACCCAACCCGGGTCAAACCCACAATTAATTACCAATCAAATGTATTTACCCGCCACCCCTTTTCCCCAAAAGTTACTATTCCTAGAACCCTAATTTACCCGTCCCAGAAATTAACCACAATTAAGGGCATTCTTGTACTTTGTTCGCATTTCTAGAAGATATCTGACATGTCAGGACTGACATGTCAGCAATCCCAAGAGAATTCGGGGCATATGATTGGTTAATAGTGCGTGGCATTCTGATCCAAGGGCTAAGATTGATGAATTGTTGTCCAAGATTGATCAAATGGATGAAAACAACTCAAAGAAGCACAAGGAGGTGTGGATTGATGACATGGCAAGCCCTAGAAGCTTCATATCTCGGCTATAAATAGAGAGCTCTCTTTCTTCAATTGTATGTAGTTTTCTAGTATTGTTATGCTGTCAAATTAGTTTCTGAATTGTAGTTTTAAATCTCCTTTTGTAATTCTCAAGTTTGATTAATGAAAGTTAGTTTGATTCTCATTTAATTCGTATTACTTTAACTTAAAATCTCATTTTAGCTTATTTGCTTATTCAGTAGCTTATAGTAAAGCTATTTAGCTTATCTCAACTGTTTCATCTCATTATTTCTTCAAATTATTTCAAAAACTCAAAAAAATAGAAAAATCATTCAAAAATATAAAAAAAAATATTAAAATCAGCTTCAAAAAGCTATTTCTAAGTTAGAACAAGCTCATATAAGCTCTCTAGCTTATTGTGAGTAATAGATAAGTTTCAAATCTGATTCAATCTCAAAAACTCAAAAAGTCAATGAAAGTCAAAGCTCATGGTCAAATAAGCTGCTGTGAAGAATAAGCTGTTTGGAAGAGCTTATTGGGTGTTTTATTGGCTTATGGAATAAGCCTGGGTATTAGATTGAATTGGTTCAGATCTGTTTCACCATAAGCCCTACTTGTAAGCTTCACTTAATTTTCAATTTCTAGCTTATAGTTGTGTAATTGCTTATTTCTGTTACTATAGTTCTTATTCTGAATATTGGTAGCTTATTTAGTCATATTGTGCTTATAGATTAGTAGTTGTTAGGTTAGATCTCATTTTGATCTTAAAAGTCATAAAAAGTTAAAAAATAGTCATATAGGAGTCTGCTTATTTAGGTTTTGAAAATTGCTCATTAGTTGATAAATAAGTTAGACAATCAAATTTGAAACAGATTTGTGGCTTAAACCAGTAGCTTGTAGTTGGAATTTGCATACTCAGTCCTATTAAGTGGTGTTTGGATTAAGTTCATGATGGGATAGAAAAGGCTTACCACTGTTCATTAACCATTTATGAGATTTGAGTGAGCTTGTCTGAGGTTGTTTAAGTAGTTGTGATAAGGATTTAAGCAGTTGTGAAGTTATTTGTAGACTTGCATCAGTAGGGGAGATACTAGAAGCTGAACTGCACTTATAAGCTCTGTATAAGCTGAGGCTTATATGATCCATTTTTTGGAAACTATTAGGTGTATTTCAGTAGTTTAAGTGAGATTCCAAGCTTTGGTACTGTTTCATTGAGTTTGGAAGGAATTAAGGCCATAAAAGTCCAACTGCTGCATCAGTACCCTTTTTGCAGCCCTGCACCATCATAGCTGCTCATCTCAGCTTTTTGCTTGCTTAATTTCTGCTTATTTACTTGTTCATTTTGCTTGATTTTTGGTTTTCTAAGAAGCTTGTAGTATAGGCTTTTAAGTTCTGAGCTTAGTTTTCACTTAGTAGCTTATTAGTTAGCTTAAAATTTGTCTGCAAGTAGCTAGTCTAGGACTGTTTGGTAAAAACTTATAGCTAGGGCTGTTCACGAGCCGAACCGAACCGAGCGAGCGTCTGCTCGAACTCGGCTCGGTTTGAAACCGAGCGGCTCGGCTCGGATCGAATTTACATAACCGAGCGAGAAATGGTTGCTCGAACTCGGATCGGTTTCTAAACGAGCGCTCGGTTCAGCTCGTTTTCGCTCGAATTATATACTAATAACAGTTTTCACAAGATCTTGAAGCCTTTATTGGAGCTCATTATATTTATGCAAGGAGAAATAGGAAAAGAACGATGGAACTGAGACTGATTAATTTGTAGCAATGATATAAATGTTTGCAACCTCAATCGTTTTTGGAAGCTAGTTTTACTAAAGCCAACCAAGTTCTGTTTATTAGTACGGAGTGATAAAAGATGGCTACTTAGTTTTGATAAATGCTTACCTCCCAAAACATACAAATAATATTATCCATAAGAAAGTATTTAGGCAACTCGATTCCTTATATGCTATCCACACCTGAAAAGCAACAATTTGTATGTTCTTCTGAGTCGATTCAATGAATACAAGAAATGGTTTGCTTTGTTTGAGTTTCGTGTGTGATTGATGATAAAGATTGATGATAAAGATTGTTCCTGCGTTTGTTTACTTTATTGTTGCAAGAAAAGGTTTTTAATTTAGTTGATTATCATAGGAAGAGAGAATGGTGACTGCATTTGGATGAGAGCAAAGTTTGTGTGGTAGGCGTGAGTAAAAATATTAGGGTAGTGTTATACATAGCAAAATATAGAGTAAATATTAGGGTAAGACTTACTTAGTACAAGTTGGTTTGGAGATTTATTTGGGCTGAAAATTTGGGCTGAATGTCAAACATGCTTGTTCTAAATTTTATATGGCCTTTGACAAGATGCAACGACCGGGACAAATCATAAATTAAACATAAAATGTTATGTTGCAATGTTCCTTTTAAAAAATAATAAGCTTAAAAATAATTCGAGCGAGCGACGAACGAGCGGACCTATGCTCGTTGCTCGGCTCGTTTATAAACCGAACCGAGCCGATCGGCTCGGTTACAACCGAGCGATAATCGAGCGAGCGAATTTTCGAGTATTTTTCGAGCGAGTTACAAACGAGTTTCGAGCGTCGAGTTTTTTGGACAGCCCTACTTATAGCAGGTCTTGATTGAAGTTGGAATAAGCTTTTCAGTAGGTAGCAGCTTGTTTTATTGGTAGAATTAGCTTGTTTAGGTTAGCTTTAGTTAGTTTAAGCTTGTTTGCCCTTTAAGTTTTAGCTTATAGCATCCTTAGGTAGTTTTTAGCTATAATAGTTCTTTTATAAGTTTTAAGTGTAAACTGTTGTGACTATAAGCTCTTTCTGAGCTTATCAGTGATTTTCAAAAGGAAAATTTTCACAAAAGTTTCATATCTTTGTTAGTTTCATATATTTGTTATTTCAAATTCGTAGTGTAAAACTCCACAATATCACTCTTATTTCACTATTCACTTTACAATTCGACACCGTTACCGACAACTCGACTTCAACCTTCGTTGGGACTACGACCCGGGGAAATACATTCGTTGTATTTTCTTTGGAAAATAAATATATACTTAAAACGACAAATCAAAAATGGCGCCGCTGCCGGGGAAGGCTTGAGAAGAGTTTGTTAATTTCGATCGTTGATTCGTGTTTTGAAGACCCTTCCCTCGGAAGTTACTTGTTTTTGTTATAAAAAGAAAATACAAAAAGAAAATAAATAAAACACTTTGTCTAAAGTGTTTTCAAAAATACAAAAATAATAGATCCTCACTTTATTGAAAGTGTTGTAAACCATTCCAAAAAACAACAAAACAATCGAGAAATCAATTGTGTTCGGATTATTTTTCGACTACAACCTATAAAAGGGGTTTAAGGAGGTCTTGACATTAAATTGCAGACCGAAAAGAGATCCATTCTTCTCTTCCGCCACTCTGCGAGTAGTCTTAAGAGAAACGATATCGATTGAGGGATCGGTACCAAAAATATTGTGATTAATTTTTCCTTATATATAAAAATCCAAAAATATTTTCTTTTTCAAAATTTTTGTTTTTGTTTTTGAATCTTGGTTTCTTTTTGGTGTATGCGCACCCGTTCTTCTTCTTCTCCCAATCTTCTTTCACCTCTCTCAAATCCCGAGAGAATTATCCGTCACAATCACAGAGTTAATTTCCCAAACGTTGAGGAAATGAACAACAACGATCAACCCCCGCCGATGGGTGGTAATCAAGATCATATGCCAGCTCCCGATCTCCGAACGATGGAGGAGTTGTGCCAACCTACAATGCTTGGACGTGGTGGCCCGATTGCCCCCCTCAATATTCAAGCCGCAGATTTTGGACTTAAACATCACATGATCCAACAAGTCCAAAATTCTTGCCAATTTCACGGTTTGCCGGGTGACGATGCAAACAAGCATCTTGACAAATTCATAACCGTCACCCAAAGTACGAAACACAATGGGGTCACCGATGATGCCCTTCGTCTATATCTTTTCCCATATTCCTTGACGCATCATGCCACCGCATGGTTTGATCGCCTTCCCAAGAACTCCATTCACACTTTTGATGAGATGGTTTCAAAGTTCTTGGCGAAATATTTCCCACCGTCGATGGTGACGAAATTAAGGAATGAGATTAGCAATTTCTGTCAGCTTCCCGATGAATCCTTATTTGAGGCATGGGAACGCTACAAACTCTCGATTGATCGGTGTCCTAACCATAATATGTTATTGGTCACCATTATAGATACATTCTATAATGGTTTGACATTACGACACCGTGATACGATAAATGCTGCAGCCGGAGGTACTTTCATGAAAAGACGTCCAGAAGAGTGCTATGATCTCATTGAAAACATGACTACCCATCATAACTATTGGGATTCCTCTGCCGAGAGGAATGAGTCAACTAGGTCTGACACTTCTTCTTCTACCTCCGAGATAGCTGCTCTTTCTAAGCAAATGAATGATATGTCCACTGCTATCTTAAGAATACATCAAAGTATGAATCAGAATAACAATAATCAGCATGTTAATGTGGTCAATCAGAGTTGTGAAACATGTGGTGGTCCACATTCGTATTTCGAGTGCCCAGCCTCCGGTGGCTACACTCAAGAGAATGTTTATGCTGCAACGGGAACCTTTAACACGGGTGGTAACGGTTACCAACCGCAAGGAGACCGTAATCTTCTCAGCTACCGTTCTAACAATTTTCTCGGACCACCCGTTTCACCCAAAATCAAAATCAGAATGTGCAAAATCGAAATGTTCAATATAACCAAAATCAAAATCGGGCGAATCAAGGTTATCAAAACCAGGGGAATTATAACCGAGCCCCGAATCAAGGGAATTTTCAAAATCAGAATCAAGGAAATTTTCAAAACCAAGGAAATTTTAATCAGGGAAATTTTCAAAATAACAATCAGGGTTTTAATCAAAACAACCGAGGGCCAAATCTTAATAATAATCAAAATCAAGGATTTGTGCAAAATCAATCACCCTCGGATGAGTTGTTAAAACAACTAATTCTTCAAAATCAGAATCAGCAAAATTTCAATAAATCCCAAGAAGAGACAACTAGGTTTTTTATTAAGGAAATGACAGAAATTAAGAAGTCTTTAAATGATCGACCCTCGGGCTCTGGAACTCTTCCAAGCAATACGATCGCTAACCCGAGGGGCGATGTTAAGGCGATCACTACAAGGAGTCGTGTATCATATGATGGACCCACGGCTCCGACTACCGATTCTTCTCTTCCTCCCAAGGTAGTTGCCCGTGAGACCGAGGCGACAAAGGACACGAAACTTCCTGCTAATAACGAAAGTACCAAAGACGTCCAACCTCCAGTTGTCCAGCCGTCTGAACCAAAGATTGTTTTTGAGCCAAAAGAAGCTCCCGTAAAAGCCAAACTTCCTTATCCTTCGAGATTAAATGATCAAAAGCTCCGCGAAAAAGCTTCAAATCAAATGGAAAAATTCTTTCAAATCTTCCAAGATTTACATTTTGATATAAGCTTCGCGGATGCTTTACTTCTGATGCCTAAGTTTGCTTCTACCATCAAAGGTTTATTGAGTAATAAAGAAAAATTATTTGAACTAGCAAAAACTCCGCTAAATGAGAATTGCTCAGCGGTTCTCCTTAAAAAGCTCCCCGAAAAGCTTGGAGATCCCGGAAAATTCCTCATTCCATGTGAATTTCCAGGGATGGTTGAATGCTACGCCTTGGCCGATCTCGGTGCAAGCATCAACCTAATGCCGCTTTCCGTCTGGAACAAGATTTCTCTACCGGAACTCACTCCTACTTGCATGACCCTCGAGCTTGCGGACCGTTCCATTACCCATCCTAAGGGTGGGTGTAGCCGAGGATGTCTTTGTTAAGGTGGGGAAGTTCCATTTCCCCGCCGATTTTGTGGTTGTAGATTTTGATGCTGATCCCCGGGTTCCTCTAATTCTCGGAAGATCATTTCTGAGGACCGGGCGGGCTTTGATTGATGTTTATGGTGAAGAAATCACATTAAGGGTGGATAATGAGGCCGTGACCTTTAATCTTGACCGAACGTTCAAATACTCCTCCAATCACGATTCCGTCTCGATTAATCGAATTGATGTGATTGATGTTGCCTCGGAGGAGTATTCTCAAGAAGTTCTTGGATTTTCCGATAAATCCTCGAGTGGCAATCCCACTCCTTCTTCTCAACCCATTCTTTCCGACTCTTCCCCTTCCCTCACTCCGTTTGAGGGAAGTGATTTCATTTTGGAAGAGATCGAGGCTTGTCCTAAGAATGAATCAGTTTCACCGGAAATTGATGATTCAGACTTTGACCCGGAGGGAGACATTCTCCTCCTTGAGAAGTTACTAAATAGTGATCCGTCATCTTCTCTCCCTCCGGAAGAAATTCAAAAAGAAGAACTTAAAGAAATAAATCCGTCTACTGAGAATCCTCCAGAGCTCGAGCTCAAGGATTTACCTCCTCATCTTGAATATGCTTTCTTAGAAGATACCGAAAAATATCCCGTCATCATTTCTAAAGACCTAAAAGATGAGGAGAAGACCCAACTCTTAGACGTGCTTAAGAAGCATAAGAGTGCCATCGCTTGGCAGATCTCCGACATAAAGGGCATAGACCCTCGGTTCTGTACTCACAAGATCTTACTAGAAGATAATTTTAAACCCGCCGTCCAGCAACAGAGACGGGTTAACCCAAAAATCCATGATGTCATCAAAAAGGAAGTTATTAAACTCCTTGACGCTGGGATGATTTATCCAATTTTTGATAGCTCATGGGTTAGCCTGGTCCACTGTGTGCCCAAAAAGGGTGAAATGACCATTGTAACAAATGAAGAGAATGAGTTAATCCCCACACGTCTCATCACCGGATGGAGAGTGTGTATCGATTACCGAAAACTCAATGATGCTACCCGTAAAGACCATTTCCCTCTACCGTTTATGGACCAAATGCTTGAGCGTTTGGCGGGAAATGAGTTCTATTGTTTTCTCGATGGCTTTTCCGGGTATTTTCAAATACCAATTGATCCCCAAGATCAGGAAAAGACCACCTTCACGTGTCCTTATGGAACGTTTGCCTACCGACGCATGCCTTTTGGTTTATGCAATGCTCCGGGCACGTTCCAGAGGTGCATGATGGCCATATTTCACGATATGATCGAGAAGACAATGGAGGTCTTTATGGATGATTTCTCTGTGTATGGAAATTCTTTCTCCTCATG
Source organism: Artemisia tridentata subsp. tridentata (assembly GCA_021014915.2). Classification (NCBI taxonomy): domain Eukaryota; kingdom Viridiplantae; phylum Streptophyta; class Magnoliopsida; order Asterales; family Asteraceae; genus Artemisia; species Artemisia tridentata. The sequence continues at coordinate 191,978,386 of CP139502.1, read as the reverse complement.
TCTCTCCCATTTAGACAAAATGCTGCAAAGGTGCAAAGACACCAATCTTGTGCTAAATTGGGAGAAGTGCCATTTTATGGTCAAAGAGGGCATTGTCCTCGGCCACAAAATATCAAATACCGGGATTGAGGTTGATCGTGCCAAAGTCGATGTGATCGCAAAACTACCTCATCCCACTACCGTTAAAGGAATCCGAAGTTTCCTTGGTCATGCCGGTTTCTACAGATGATTTATTCAAGACTTCTCTAAAATCGCCCGGCCTCTGACCCATCTTCTTGAAAAAGATGCTCCGTTCTTCTTCTCTCCCGAATGCATCGAAGCATTCGAGGTTCTCAAAAAGAAATTGACTGAAGCACCAATATTGGTTGCCCCCGATTGGGACTTGCCCTTTGAGCTAATGTGTGATGCTAGCGATTATGCTATTGGTGCAGTCCTGGGGCAACGCAAATCAAAATACTTTCAGCCGATACACTATGCTAGCAAGACAATGACCGACGCTCAATCTCACTATACTACTACCGAGAAAGAGTTGTTGGCTGTTGTCTACGCTTTTGAGAAATTTAGACCATATCTTGTCTTATCCAAAAGCATAGTGTATACGGACCATTCTGCTCTCAAGTATCTCTTAGCGAAGCAAGATGCTAACCCGAGATTACTTCGGTGGATTCTTCTGCTCCAGGAATTTGATATTATCATTCGTGATAAAAAAGGAGCAGAGAATCTGGCCGCTGATCACTTATCCAGACATGAAAATCCCCATCAAAGTGATCTCGAGAACAAGGAAATCACCGAAACATTTCCTCTCGAGACACTTGGGATGGTATCTTTAAAGAATGATCCTAGTACCCCATGGTTTGCCGACTATGCAAATTACCATGCGGGGAATTTTGTGGTAAAAGGGATGTCGTCCCAACAGAAAAAAAAATTTTTCAAAGATGTTAAACATTATTTCTGGGACGACCCCTACCTATTCAGAATATGTGCTGATCAAGTGATTAGACGGTGTGTGCATGGCCAAGAAGCTATTGACATCCTCACGGCTTGCCATAATGGACCCACGGAGGGACATCATGGTGCCAGCTACACCGCTAAAAAAGTCTTTGGTTCTGGTTTTTATTGGCCGACAATATACAGCGATTCCCACGACTTGGTAAAGTCATGTGACTCTTGCCAACGTCAAGGAAAAATCTCGCAAAAAGACGAAATGCCTCAAATTGCAATTCAAGTCTGTGAGATCTTTGACGTGTGGGGCATCGATTTTATGGGGCCATTCCCGTCTTCACGAGGGAATAAGTATATCCTCGTGGCCGTCGACTACTTGTCCAAATGGGTTGAAGCAAAAGCGCTCCCCACTAATGACGCCCGAGTTGTTGTTAAGTTCTTGAAAAATCTCTTCTCCAGATTCGGAACTCCTCGAGCTATAATCAGTGATCGTGGTACCCACTACTGCAATGATCAATTTGCAAAAGTTATGCTCAAGTATGGTGTCACCCACCGACTTTCTACCGCGTATCACCCACAAACGAGCGATCAAGTTGAGGTTTCGAATCGTGGATTGAAACGTATCCTTGAAACAACCGTTGGTGAAAATCGAGCCTCGTGGGCCGATAAATTAGATGATGCTTTATGGGCCTTCCGAACAGCTTACAAAACACCCATCGGGTGTACTCCTTACAAGCTGGTTTACGGAAAGGCCTGCCATCTGCCCATCGAGCTCGAACATAAGGCGTACTGGGCCTTAAAACATGCCAATTTTGACCTCAAGACCGCGGGTGATCACCGCAAGGTTCAAATAAATGAATTAGTTGAGCTTCGGGATCAAGTGATGAACTCAAATAAGTACATTTTATTACTATCATTTATCCTATTAATTTGACTTGTTTTACTATATTATGTATGAGGATTGATACTTAATCGTTTACTTTTGTAATTCTCAGGTAAAAACAAGCATTTGGTGAAACTTAGCGATTTTGGACTAATAATGGAGCAAAACATGCATAATGTGAAGAGTCTGCTGAAATGGACAAGATCAAGACTAATCTGCTCCAGATGCGCCGCATCTCACTCAGGACATGCGCCGCATCTCTATCAAGTTATCACCAGATACGATCCAAGATACAAGAGGACATGCGCCGCATCTAATAAAGAGTTACGCCGCATCTTCTGGCGGTGTACGAATATTCCTGAATATTATAATCTTGGACCCCACGCGAAGTTAAGTACATGCGCCGCATCTACTTAAGTAGATGCGCCGCATCTTCCCTCAGACACAAACTATAAATACCCCGTAGACCAGACGCATTAAAAAGATCCGGAAGTTCGAAACCTAAAACCGAAGTTCGGACAGCAGAACAGGAGGACGAATTCAGTCAAGAGGCAGCACAAGACACACCCAAATCGAAGATACGAGAGCTGTAAGAAGGTGCTGCATGTATTTAATTCATTAAGTAGTTTTGTTTTATTGTTTTAGCAAACTTTAATTCATCAGGATTGGTGGCTTGTGTAATGTGACAACGGAAAGATTGCACTCCCTTTAATACTTGCTTTCCCATCAATTAAAGTTTATATGTTGATGTCTTTGGTTACTACTTATTAGTGCATTGATAACCTCTGTGTTTATTAGTGGCTTGCGGGCATCCGACTGCGGGACAAGATGTGGCTCCCACGGTTGTTTCTAAATTGATCACTTAGGAATAACTTTTAGACATAAGTAATCATTAAGGGTTTACTCGCCGATGAGAATAGGACCAACGAGAAAGGGTTAATTACATACACTTCATATAAAGCTATCAATAAAACAAGTGACAATCTACTTAATCATAAGGACAGCCCTCTTATTGTCTCGAGTATCTATCTGTGTACGTGTGTGCTACTTGCTGATTCGTGCCTATTTGTTTATTTTATCATTTAATTACTACAAAACTGTGCCAGTCTCTCAGGCTGAAACCCCCTTGCGTTAGGATATTAAAATACTGATTAGAATAACTAGATAATACGTTCCACTCTTAGTGATCGACACTCTACTTACCATTATCTTCATACTGACCGGGTACACTGCTCGTTAAGTGTGTGTGTTATTGATAAGTCGGCTAAATATAAATTTAAAACTTGAGTAGGCATTAAAACTGCTAAACCGCAACGACACATCACGCGCATCAAGTTTTTGGCGCCGCTGCCGGGGAGTGAATTGTTATTATCTGTTAATTTGATTAGTATTTTAATTAGGTTTTTTTTTTCTTTTTATTAGATTAATTGCATCATTGTACTATTTTGCATATTTGTTGTATTGTGTGTTATTTGCTTTGTGTTATTTGTTTGCTATTTTTGTGTGTTTTATTTTTGTTTCGTGTGTTTTATTTTTGTTTTTATTTTTCGTATTTTTCTGTTCTGCTATCGTTGTACTGTGCTAAATCAAACGATACGGCGCATCTGATCTCTCAGATACGGCGTATTGCGTTTAATTTTTTTATATACAACGCGTTTAATTAATTCGATACGACGCATCTTTTCCCCAAGATACGGCGTATCTGTTTTTAATAGGAAAATTTTTCTAAGCGATAAAGTAATACGACGCATCTGCTTTTGCAGATACGGCGTATCTGTTTTTGATAAAAAAATTTTCTAAAACGTTAACGCCATACGACGCATCTGCTTTCGCAGATACGGCGTATCTATTATTTTAATTAAAAACAGTTTGCGAATTATTAAACAGATACGGCGTATCGATCTCTGTCGATACGGCGCATCTTACTGAATCAAAAATCTTTTATTTTTAAACGTAACGAAAATACGGCGCATTAACTTTCGTTAATACGACGCATTTAATTTTAATTGGATAAGTTGATTTTTGATTAATTAATTCGATACGGCGCATTCATAAATTCAAAGCGGCGTATCTATTTTCTGAATAAGTCTGATTTAATTTTAACGATTATAAGATACGGCGTATCCAAGTTTTTGGATACGGCGCATCGTCTGCAGATATCAGCTATTTGTATTCTTATATCCGTTTCTATATTCATTAATTTCTCTTCTAGCGAACAAATCCTACTGATGATTTTACCTTGGATGACAGATTTTGCTATGGAAGACATGTCAGTTAACGGATATCTTGCTAAGGAATGCTTGTTTTCAGATTCATTCAATGTACTCATGATCGATGCAGATTTATTCTCCTGGGAGACTCCTCTTGAAGCTGCTTTTAAGGAATTCATGCGTTTGTCCAACATTGACGAGGAGGTGTTCTCTTATGATGTATTTATGAGGTATACTGGAGATGAATTATCGCTCTTATGGCCTAACATTGAGTCCAAAGGATTGAACTGGACTACTATCGAAGAAGATGATGGGAAATTCTCTCTTGCATACATGGACTCAAGCAACAACAACTGTGGTGGAAGCAATACCCAAAACTCTTACATGCCTTATTCCGAGTGGTACTGGGGATTAAATGAGAACTATCAGGATAATGACATGAATTATGCTTTGGCGGAATTACTGTTTCATGGCAGATTGGTAAGATTGATAGACCTCTCCCTCAATGATTGGCTAGAACTCAAATATGGTAGTCCGGAATTTGCCCCTGTAAATGAGGTCAAGGAGATTATGACTTCATGGTTGACTCGGAGTTTTAAGAAGCAATTTAACGAGTTCATGGAGATAAAAAAGAATATGATTGGGAAGGTTTGCTTTGACGTTAACCATGATCCTAACGATGTAGATTTTTCAGAATGGTTAGCTAGTAAGTTTAATAACCATAAGAGCATGGATCGAGCTACTAAGGATGCATTATGGGTATATTGGATGAGAGGAGAAGACGAAGAAGTAGAAAGCGATTATGGGTCGTCACATCATGATTCAACAATCAATGAGGGCATTGAAGAACTTTTCAGAATTGACATTGATTTGTTAGAATATGAGACACCCTTGTGCAAGCAGTTCAAGGAATTTAACTACCTTCTTCAAGTCGACGATGATGTGCTTACTGGAGATCTACCAGGATTTAAGACTTATGATGATTTCAAAAACACCTGGTACTATGAATGGAATGACCAAGTACCATGGGTATCGGATAAACCATGGGAATTTGAGCACATTAATCATACATGTACACCCTTCGTTTTCAAGGACGGGAGTAGTGTTTGGCCGACCTGCGATTATAAAAGTGACGGAACCTGTAATGGGGGAAGTATAATTGGGATGAAACGGGTTGGCAACGATGTAACCTTTGAAGATTATGAATGGTACGATAATATTGAAGACTGCCCACAAAAGGCGGAGGCTTTACAAGAAAAGGGCAGAATCGAACGCTTGAAAGGACTTAAGGGGACATCGGATACTACTTTCTGGGAATGGGTGCATAAACAGTTTGATGATTTCACGAAGCTTAGTCGACGGTTACAATATGATTTGGAAAGAGAATGGGAGGCAATTCAAGACGATAAGTCACTAATTGAAGAACTAGATGATTATTTAATTAAGGATCCTTATTTTAAGTTTGTTGATAAAGACGACGAAGAATTCACCAAAAGAAAGTGTCAACTACTTGGGATTCCTTACAATGAGCCACCCATGATTATTTCTGAACAATTTAAAATCATCAAATATTCTTTGAGTCATAATGAAGAATATACTGCGGTGAAGACAAAGAGTTGTGCTAGACTAAGTCGAACGGAAGAAAACGTCGCAGAGATATACGGGAAAATCTTTCGGATGAAGGACGAAGGATGGACCGTGACAAGGACTTATTGCTGAGCTGAACGTGAGTCTAACTTGAAGACTCTGGAATAAAGACAAGTGCTTACCGGGAGACAACCCGGATTTATCTTTTATTATTCTGTTTTCTGTGTCGAGTCAGTCCAGGCCGCACGAAGATACGGCGCATCTCAGTCCTGAGATGCGACGCATCCTATGCAATGGTCATATCTTATTTTATTTTTCTGCATTTTTATTTTTCGACTTTAAAACTTTTTATCAGTTTATTTTAATGCGGCGCATCCCTGGTTAAGGATGCGGCGCATCTTTATTCTGATCCGTATTTATTCCAGGCTCGATACGGCGTATCTTCTTCAATAAGATACGGCGCATCGATTAACCTGATGATTTTCAGTTTTAATTTTTAAGTTTTATTTTTATCTAACTACTAATGTGTTATGCAAGTTGAACCTTTCTTATCTTAGGTGTGTTTTTAAAGTGTTGGTGGTATTATAGTTTCCTGAATTTCCTGTGGATACATCAAGTATGAAGTTTTAACGTTCTAATCCACAAGAAGTTGATTTTTGCTCTTATACAAATGGAGGATCATACCGAGCAAATCTCAGGGGAGTTTTTCCGTTCTAATTCTTTTCTTTCCAGTTTTTAACCTTTTATACAAACAACGAGGACGTTGTTTAACTTAAGTGGGGGGATAGGAGAATTAGAACACTTAACACTTACTTGTCCAACTTTTTCAAAAATTATGCTTAAAATGTGCTTAATATATCAAACTTAAAAAATTTTTAGCATGTTTTTGTTTAAGATCTAAGTTACATAACTGCACACAAGACGTTATTTTCAAAAATTGTGATTTTTCCAAAATTCACAAATCTATGAGTGTGCCGGTGACTTGTAAACTTTAGAACTTGGCTTGTATACTATTCGAGACCACCATAATGAGTATTATTTATATAATTGGAATGACTTGTCTAACTTGGTAAAATTCTAGGATTACACCAAATAGCCTATTATATGTTATGTGTTATTAGCTAACTACACTGGTTAGTTAACCCCCGTATAAACCCTTTTGTTACTCTCATTTTTAGAGTAAGATACCCCTAGAAAAACCCTCGGAGCCATTCCTTTCGTTTCTTACACCTATGTTTAAAATGTTTCGTTACACCCTTACACCTTAGCCTACCCTGTAGATTAGAATCCGTGGTTGGTTAATTGCTATAGGCAGAGTGTGTTTCCTTACATTACCTGTGTTCGCGTGCGTAATTCATTATCTATGGTTAGGTCGGGAAATTGCACAATGCAAATTGGAGTGAAAGTAAATATTGTATATTTTTGAGTTTATTTTTCGTGTGTTTACTACTTTCACTATTACCGTTATTTCTGAAAGTATGAAAAGTAAAAAAAAAATTATCCGGAAAGAAAGTTGTAGTGATGTGGTGAAATTTTACACATCTATGTTTATGTATGTTTATGTTTCAAGTTAAAAAAAAAAAAAAAAAAAAAAAAAAAAAAAAAAAAAAAAAAAAAAATGAGAAAAGAAAAAGAAAGAAAAAAAAAGTTGGATGTTTATTTTAAGCCAACGATGTAGAGTTATGTAAGTGGTCGATATCACCACTATTTGTTGTATTATATCTATGATTGAATGGGAATTGGCAGTTATGGGAATGCCGATTAAGGTTTATTCTTTGATTAAGATTTTGTTGAGTATAATTCGTGTCTACCAAAAGCGTGTGTTTCAAGTGTTAAAGCGTGAGTTATTCGATGATATGAGTCTTATTCATGGGATGGTTGGGATAGTGATTAACCACACTTAGGATTTTAATCTATTTGTTTTGTTTTGTTTATTTTTATTTTTTACACCAATTTATATCCCAAATGTTATCCATACCCTGTATTGTTCTTTATCCAACCGAACCTTTGATTTATTGAGATTAGGGATTTGAGCAATCTTAAGTATCGTAGTCGTGGATTCGGCTATGTATTTATGATTTTGTCGCCCTTTTTGATATATTATTATTGGTGAAGTTTGGACCTATCTTTAGCCTATTCGAGTTAAGGATTTGAGCAATTGCAAGTATCGTGTTCGTGGATTCGATCATGTATTTGTGATTTTGTTGCCTTTTCTGGAATTTGAGATCGATAGTGATTAAGAATAATTAACCCTTAAGCCTAAAAACCCTTTTTACCGCTTTAGACTTGTTATTCCTTAGCTTTAGTGGTGGAGATGTGTATACTTGCCAAGCTTATGATAGAATATTCGTCGCGACTGGACAGTTAAACGATTAGATTTGCTTTTATCAAGATATTTTATTATACTTCTAATTCGTTAAGTGTTTAGTTGTGTGATTATGATAAAACGAATACATGCTTAAATATAAAAATAAATCCTAACATCTTTTAGGATACATTTTCATAAATGAAATTCTAAGGTTTACTTGGGGACAAGTAAAGTTCAAGTGGGGGGATATTTGATGAACTCAAATAAGTACATTTTATTACTATCATTTATCCTATTAATTTGACTTGTTTTACTATATTATGTATGAGGATTGATACTTAATCGTTTACTTTTGTAATTCTCAGGTAAAAACAAGCATTTGGTGAAACTTAGCGATTTTGGACTAATAATGGAGCAAAACATGCATAATGTGAAGAGTCTGCTGAAATGGACAAGATCAAGACTAATCTGCTCCAGATGCGCCGCATCTCACTTAGGACATGCGCCGCATCTCTATCAAGTTATCACCAGATACGATCCAAGATACAAGAGGACATGCGCCGCATCTAATAAAGAGTTACGCCGCATCTTCTGGCGGTGTACGAATATTCCTGAATATTATAATCTTGGACCCCACGCGAAGTTAAGTACATGCGCCGCATCTACTTAAGTAGATGCGCCGCATCTTCCCTCAGACACAAACTATAAATACCCCGTAGACCAGACGCATTAAAAAGATCCGGAAGTTCGAAACCTAAAACCGAAGTTCGGACAGCAGAACAGGAGGACGAATTCAGTCAAGAGGCAGCACAAGACACACCCAAATCGAAGATACGAGAGCTGTAAGAAGGTGCTGCATGTATTTAATTCATTAAGTAGTTTTGTTTTATTGTTTTAGCAAACTTTAATTCATCAGGATTGGTGGCTTGTGTAATGTGACAACGGAAAGATTGCACTCCCTTTAATACTTGCTTTCCCATCAATTAAAGTTTATATGTTGATGTCTTTGGTTACTACTTATTAGTGCATTGATAACCTCTGTGTTTATTAGTGGCTTGCGGGCATCCGACTGCGGGACAAGATGTGGCTCCCACGGTTGTTTCTAAATTGATCACTTAGGAATAACTTTTAGACATAAGTAATCATTAAGGGTTTACTCGCCGATGAGAATAGGACCAACGAGAAAGGGTTAATTACATACACTTCATATAAAGCTATCAATAAAACAAGTGACAATCTACTTAATCATAAGGACAGCCCTCTTATTGTCTCGAGTATCTATCTGTGTACGTGTGTGCTACTTGCTGATTCGTGCCTATTTGTTTATTTTATCATTTAATTACTACAAAACTGTGCCAGTCTCTCAGGCTGAAACCCCCTTGCGTTAGGATATTAAAATACTGATTAGAATAACTAGATAATACGTTCCACTCTTAGTGATCGACACTCTACTTACCATTATCTTCATACTGACCGGGTACACTGCTCGTTAAGTGTGTGTGTTATTGATAAGTCGGCTAAATATAAATTTAAAACTTGAGTAGGCATTAAAACTGCTAAACCGCAACGACACATCACGCGCATCATCAAGCCTACGAGAACTCTTTAATCTACAAAGAGAAAACAAAGAGGATTCATGACTCTAAGATAAAAAACCGCATCTTAAATGTTGGTGATCGAGTCCTCCTCTTCAATTCTTGATTAAAGATCTTCTCGGGCAAACTAAAAACCCGCTGGTCTGGGCCGTTCACCATCACTCAAGTTTTTCCATATGGAACCGTCGAGTTAGCTCAAAATGACGGTCCAAACTTTAAGGTGAACGGTCATAGGTTGAAGCACTATTTTGGAGGGGACATACCATCCATGGTTGTCCCGGATCTCCAAACTTTCCCCATGGACAAATGAATTCGGGGATCGTGTCAAGCTAAGTGACTCGGTTGACAAAAACAAAGCGCTTGGTGGGAGGCACCCCATGCTTATCCATCTATCTTCTTTCTATTTTCTTAATAAAAGTGAGGAGGGCTTCCTCTTCCACTTCTTGTGTTTCGTGGTTTTTTTGTGATATGTCTAGGATTTTCCTGAATTATGAAGACTCTCGTGCTCGTGGTTTGCTTCTCTCCACTCGAGTTTCATCATTCGTTGCTCATCCGATATCTTTAATCTTATCGTGTAACATCTATCTTTGACATAATTAATAAACGGCCTTAGGTTTATGTAGGAGAACCCTTACCTTTAAGACATTGAGGACAATGTCTCGTTTTAGTCTGGGGGGGGGGGTAATCTGTCGATTTGATTTATGCCTTGCATTTTTTGCCGTTTACTCATGCAACCCCGTTTTTCCTCCAAAATTGAAAAAAATCCAAAAAAATGAGAAAATTTTAAAAAATTTTGTGCAAAAATATAATAAATTTTGACATTTTGTTGACTTTCCGCTGGTGAGAGTAGGAATAAAATTCTGACTTGATCGGGCGTGTTGAGCCCTAGCTTGTCCCCTTAACCTTTCTTGGCTAAGCATTCGCGGATCTTATTATTTAAGATTTTAAATTTGCGAAGAACGAGAAATGATAGAGTTTATTTAGAAGTTAGATGCTAAGCGTGGAGTAGTTGGTTCTCTTTAGAGCTCATCGAAGTTACTTGTGGCCTTTTGCTCCCACAAAATTGTTTCACTATATATGACTGTAAGAATAATTAAAGATGTTAGGTTTTGTCAATGATTAGTTCTTGGTCTTCTTAAAAGAATCCTTGCTTTAAAAATTGGGTACACATCAAGGTTACTTAATAAATACGTTTAATAATAATAAGTTAAGTGCTCTAAGCTACGGATTCGAGATCGGGCCTTGGATCCTTATTTCCGGAAGGCGTTTAGGTCTTGGCTACCCTCTTGCACCGGTCCTTGGACCTCTAGTTCAGGAATGTGTGAGGTCTTGGTCTAATCACCTTGGATCCTCATTTCAGGAATGTCTAGAGTCTTGGAACACTCCGTTGTAACGGCCCTTGGATCCTTTATTCCGGAAGGTGTAAGGTCTTGGAACTAAACCGTGAAGTTCCATCGTTTAGGGTACGCAAGTGAAAAGTTAGTGAAAAAAAAATGATGAAAAATGAAAAAAAATGGTGATAAATGAAAAAGAGAAAAATGCAAAAGTCAAAAATATAAATAAAAACCTTGATGTGGACCTCATTTTCAAAGCAACGGTTCTCGAGAGAAGATTGAAAACTACTTAGCGTCTTAATTTAGTATCTTTATCGGACTAAAAACACATCGAAACGAGAAAATATGAAGCAATTCATTTCTCACCAAAAATAAAATAAATAGAGGCAAATTAGGAAAATGGGAGCAAGTGGTAATTACACAAGTAACTTCCATGGGTAGTGTTGGCATCTAACTTGTAAATAACAATGATTTCGTTTTTGAGCTTAGTTTGGGGACTCGCGAAAAATCAAGAACGACGAATTTTAACCGTACGGTCACTTGTTTATGAGTCGTGTTTCCTACTCGTGGACCCTAAAAGTTATTGATAGATAATGATTGTCAACAAAGCCGTCACATGATAAAAATACAAAAATAGAATAAAAAGGAAAATCGGGGAGTTTTTAAAACTTTGGATTTCTTAATCTCTTTTGAAAATTTTGCTACTTCTCAAAGTTAGTAAAAAGAGATTAAAAATTTTTGGTTTTAAAAATGTGTTTTTATAACATTGCGTGAGGACACTGCAATATCTTAGTCTGGGGGATTTTGGTATATGCTTAAACATATACCTTTATTTGACCATAATCAGACCAAAATAACCAAAAACTAACCAAAATTGCCAAAAGATATTTGTGTTTTTGTGTTTATATTTATGCAGGCAACGGATACAAGAAAAGGACAAAAACCAAGAAAAAACCGGGAAACGCGAGCACGAGATTTGGAAAAGATATTTATAGCCGGAACCGGGGAAGAAATCATCAAAGAATTACAAGACAAGCCCTTGGATCAAATTTGAAGAATGGCAGAATTAGTCCCTGAAGTTTCAGATTATACACATTTGGTCCTTGTCTTAAATCTATACTTATAGTCAAATCCGGATTTTAAAATCCAACTCAGCCCAAAAATATAAACCAATAAGCCCAAAAATACAAACCAAAAGCCCACATTCTAATTAAAATGCCCACGCCCGATCTATAACCCAACCCGGGTCAAACCCACAATTAATTACCAGTCAAATGTATTTACCCGCCACCCCTTTTCCCCAAAAGTTACTATTCCTAGAACCCTAATTTACCCGTCCCAGAAATTAACCACAATTAAGGGCATTCTTGTACTTTGTCCGCATTTCTAGATGATATCTGACATGTCATGACTGACATGTCAGCAATCCCAAGAGAATTCGGGACATATGATTGGTTAATAGTGCGTGGCATTCTGATCCAAGGGCTAAGATTGATGATTGTTGTCCAAGATTGATCAAATGGATGAAAACGACTCAAAGAAGCACAAGGAGGTGTGGATTGATGACATGGCAAGCCCTAGAAGCTTCATATCTCGGCTATAAATAGAGAGCTCTCTTTCTTCAATTGTATGTAGTTTTCTAGTATTGTTATGCTGTCAAATTAGTTTCTGAAGTGTAGTTTTAAATCTCCTTTTGTAATTCTCAAGTTTGATTAATGAAAGTTAGTTTGATTCTCATTTAATTCGTATTACTTTAACTTAAAATCTCATTTTAGCTTATTTGCTTATTCAGTAGCTTATAGTTAAGCTATTTAGCTTATCTCAACTGTTTCATCTCACTATTTCTTCAAATTATTTCAAAAACTCAAAAAAATAGAAAAATCATTCAAAAATATAAAAAAAAAATATTAAAATGAGCTTCAAAAAGCTATTTCTAAGTTAGAACAAGCTCATATAAGCTCTCTAGCTTATTGTGAGTAATAGATAAGTTTCAAATCTGATTCAATCTCAAAAACTCAAAAAGTCAATGAAAGTCAAAGCTCATGGTCAAATAAGCTGCTGTGAAGAATAAGTTGTTTGGAAGAGCTTATTGGGTGTTTTATTGGCTTATAGAATAAGCCTGGGTATTAGATTGAATTGGTTCAGATCTGTTTCACCATAAGCCCTACTTGTAAGCTTCACTTGATTTTCAATTTCTAGCTTATAGTTGTGTAATTGCTTATTTCTGTTACTATAGTTCTTATTCTGAATATTGGTAGCTTATTTAGTCATATTGTGCTTATAGATTAGTGGTTGTTAGGTTAGATCTCATTTTGATCTTAAAAGTCATAAAAAGTTAAAAAATAGTCATATAGGAGTCTGCTTATTTAGGTTTTGAAAATTGCTCATTAGTAGATAAATAAGTTAGACAATCAAATTTGAAACAGATTTGTGGCTTAAACCAGTAGCTTGTAGTTGGAATTTTCATACTCAGTCCTATTAAGTGGTGTTTGGATTAAGTTCATGATGGGATAGAAAAGGCTTACCACTGTTCATTAACCATTTATGAGATTTGAGTGAGCTTGTCTGAGGTTGTTTAAGTAGTTGTGATAAGGATTTAAGCAGTTGTGAAGTTATTTGTGGACTTGCATCAGTAGGGGAGATACTAGAAGCTGAACTGCACTTATAAGCTCTGTATAAGCTGAGGCTTATATGATCCATTTTTTGGCAACTATTAGGTGTATTTCAGTAGTTTAAGTTAGATTCCAAGCTTTGGTACTGTTTCATTGAGTTTGGAAGGAATTAAGGCCATAAAAGTCCAACTGCTGCATAAGTACCCTTTTTGCAGCCCTGCACCATCATAGCTGCTCATCTCAGCTTTTTGCTTGCTTAATTTCTGCTTATTTACTTGTTTATTTTGCTTGATTTTTGGTTTTCTAAGAAGCTTGTAGTATAGGCTTTTAAGTTCTGAGCTTAGTTTTCACTTAGTAGCTTATTAGTTGGCTTAAAATTTGTCTGCAAGTAGCTAGTCTAGGACTGTTTGGTAAAAACTTATAGCAGGTCTTGATTGAAGTTGGAATAAGCTTTTCAGTAGGTAGCAGCTTGTTTTATTGGTAGAATTAGCTTGTTTAAGTTAGCTTTAGTTAGTTTAAGCTTGTTTGCCTTTTAAGTTTTAGCTTATACCATCCTTAGGTAGTTTTTAGCTATAATAGTTCTTTTATAAGTTTTAAGTGTAAACTGTTGTGACTATAAGCTCTTTCTGAGCTTATCAGTGATTTTCAAAAGGAAAATTTTCACAAAAGTTTCATATCTTTGTTAGCTTAATCTGTTTTCCAAAAGAAATTAATATATATATATATATATATATATATATATATATATATATATATATATATATATATATATATATATATATATATATATATATATATAGATTTAGCAAAAAGCTGAGGCTGGGATTCGAACCTCAGACCTCAGCCTTCCCACACCTCACACACAACACACCAATACCAACTGCCCTTGGGTCTTCTTCATGTTTTATCCTACAACATTTTTTAGTTAATCTTTTCTTTCCCATTTAGCTTAATAAAACGGTTTAGCTTATTTTAAGCTTATTTCTTTTTCTCATTTTTCCTAAGGTTCTGGTATAACATAGTATTTTTAGAAAAAGTTTTGTATTTTTCTCTTTTGATTTACTATTTTTAAACTTTTATTTTCGTTAATTTCGTTTTTAATTCATAATAAATAAAATGAAAATCAAAAAAATATAATTCTTTTTTTTTTTTAATTTTCTTTTAGTATTTAGCATTTAGGAAAATTATTTTTATATTTTTAGGGCTTATAATTTAGGATTCCAATATTTAGGTGCGTTTTTAGATTTCGTAACGTACGTTTTTAAGTTTAATTTGCGTTTTAGGAATCGTGTGCTTTAATTGCTAGTATTCTTTGCTTGATTTCTTGTTTTTATTTGTTATTTCAAATTCGTAGTGTAAAACTCCACAATATCACTCTTATTTCACTATTCACTTCACAATTCGACACTGTTACCGACAACTCGACTTCAACCTTCGTTGGGACTATGACCCGGGGAAATACATTCATTGTATTTTCTTTGGAAAATAAATTGTTGATGCAAATAATGTTCTAAAAACGTTATTTATATCTTTCGATTACTTCACGTTTTGAGGATGACAAAATGTAAAATCACGACACGTTAAAATCAACGTAAATAAGTCTTTAATCGGAAGTTCTCGTTTCTACGCAAATCACTCTTGAACAAAGTTACAACTTGAACTAGTGATCAAAGAAGTGAATTTATGTTTTGAAAATTCACATTTTAAATGGGACAAAACATTTTTTTCAAAAATACACATGACAAATTATTTTTGAAATATTAAGAAATGTTTTAATGGAAAAATTAGTTTGAAAATCACAACAGCTACTTTTCCCCCCAAAATCAGCTCCAACTTTCCCCAAATAAGTTTTCACCAGAAAAGACAAAATTTGGAGCATCCTAGTCTACCACGGCTCCACGGTACCGTTAAATTTAACGGATCCGTGGGGTATTTAAAGGAGCCGTCCGTACCATTTTTTCTGTAACGTTCAGATTTTCTTTGCCTATAAATACCAACCCCTTTCACAGTTTTAGGCACCCTTCACACACAGAAAAATCCCTTTGCTTAATCCTCTCAAACCTTTCACTTCTTTAGATTAGTTTTTCTTTGTTTCAAGAGTGATCCAATCATCCCTCAAGTGATCCTCTTCATACCTCTTCACTAGGAAGAGAAGAACACAAGTATCCTAGTAGATACAAGGTGTTGTCATCCCTCTTCATTAGCAAGAGAAGAACACAAGTATCCAATTAGATACAAGGTGTTGTCATCCCTCTTCATTAGCAAGAGAATAACTCAAGTATTCAAGAAGATACAAGAGTTATAGTTGTTAGGTTTTTGTAACACTTGTTACATCCTTGATTGTATCTTAGCATACATCAAGATTATCTTTCTTTTGTGAGTGAGAGTGAAGATCAAGTGTGATCTATAGAGATAGTGAACATCTCTTATAGCCATTGGGCTTGTGTGATTGATCAAGAAGATCAAGGGTCGATAGATTAGTGTTAGTTGAGTAGAGTGAAGTGAGTGTTGATCATTGTGATCGTGTTGAGATCTTGGTGATCTCTTGAAGCCATTGGGCTTGAGTGTTTGGTCACGTGGACCTTGGTAGATTGGTGCTAGCTAAGATTAGCACTCGACATCTAGCTTAGTGTCGGTAATAGGATAAGCGACGTGTACGGTTTCCTCCGCCTGAAGGGAGGTTGTTGATATAGTGTTTGAAACTCTCGAGTCTGGTACTCGGGGAGTGGAGTAGGGCGAAGAAGAGCTTCATAGCCGAACCACTATAAATCCTTTGTCTCGGTTTGATCTTTCCAACTCTACTCTTTACTTTCATTACTTTATATTTGTTAGTTTAGTGTTTAGTTCATATTGGTGTTGATTGATTACATATAGAGTTTGAATCAAAGTTCCCAATAACCAACTTTTAAAACAAGATTTTTAAAAGGATTTATTTAATCAGTAAACTATTCAACCCCCCTTCTAGTTTCCCACAATTGGTATCAGAAGCCACGTCAGTCAAGATTTTAAAGTATCTTGTATTTTAAAACTTGAATCGATCAATGGATTCCGACAAATATCTAGAAGGGCAATCTATGCAAAGACCACCACTTTTCAAAACCGATTGTTTTATATATCGGAAAACAAGATTCGAAACGTATGTGAAATCAAAAGACATTGATCTTTGGCATGTTATTACCGAGGGTGACTTTCAACCTATTCAAATGAATCCGAAAACTAAAAAGGATGAAATAGTTTCTTATGATAAACAAAGTGATGAATTTAAAAGGAAATTAGCCAAAAATAATGAGGCTAAAATGATGATTTATAATGTTTTGCCTAAAAAGGAATTCGAAAGAATCTTCATGTGTAATATGGCAAAAGATATTTGGAAAACTTTGTTATTTACTCACCAAGGTAATAACCAAGTCAAAGAGAACAAGATAGATCTTTGATGCGCGTGATGTGTCGTTGCGGTTTAGCAGTATTAATGCCTACTCAAGTTTTAAATTTATATTTAGCCGACTTATCAATAACACACACACTTAACGAGCAGTGTACACGGTCAGTATGAATATAATGGTAAGTAGAGTGTCGATCACTAAGAGTGGAACGTATTATCTAGTTATTCTAATCAGTATTTTAATATCTTAAATCAAATATAATACCTAATCTAACGCAAGGGGGTTCAGCCTGAGAGACTGGCACGTTTTGGTTGCAATTAAATAATAAACTAAACTAATGAGCACGAATCAGCGATAAGCACGCACGTACACAGATAAATACTTGAGACAATAAGAAGACCTGTCCTGATAATTAAGTAGCTTGTCACTTGTTTTATTGCTAGTTTTATATGAAGTGTATGTAATTAACCCTTTCTCGTTGGCTCTAATCTTATCGGCGAGTAAACCCTTAATGATTACTTATATCTAAAAGTTATTCCTAAGTGATCAATTTAGTTATAACCGTGGGAGCAATATGATTTTCCGTAGTCACATACGACAAGCCACTAATAGACACAGAGGTTATCAATGCACTAATAAAAGTCACCAAAGACATCAACATATAAACTTTAATTAATGGGAAAGCAGTTTTAAGGGAGTGCAACCTTTCCGTTGTCACATTACACAAGCCACCAATCCTGATGAATTAAAGTGTACTAATACAATAAAACAAAACTACTTAATGAATTAAACACATGCAGGACCTTCTTACAGCTCTTGTATCTTCTTTTGGTTGTGTCTTGTGCTGCCTATTCGACTGAATTCGGCCTTAGGTTTCTGTGGTCTTCGGTCTTCTAAAACTAGGGCTCTTGAAATTCGTCTGGTCTTGGGGTATTTATAGTTTCTATCTGAGGTAAGATGCGGCGCATTGAATAAGTAGATGCGGCGCATTGACTTAACTTCACGTGGGGTCCAAGGTTATTATATTCCAGAATATTCGTACACCGCCTTGAGATGCGGCGTATCTTCATAACTGTATGCGGCGCATGTCCTTGCTGTCTTGGATAATATCTTGTGAAATCTTGATAGAGATGCGCCGTATGTAATAAGTAAGATGCGGCGTATCTGGAGCAGAATGTCTTGATCTTGTACATTTCAGTAGACTCTTAACTTCTTGCTTGTTTTGCTCCATAATTAGTCCAAAATCGACAAGTTTCACATAATACTTGTTTTTACCTGAGAATTACAAAAGTAAACATTAAGTATCAATTCTCATACATAATATAATAAAACAAGTTAAATAAATAGGATAAATGATGATAATAAAATGTACTTATTTGAGTTCATCAAATATCCCCCCACTTGAACTTTACTTGTCCCCAAGTAAACCTTAGAATTAATCTTATGAAAATGTATCCTAAAAGATATTAGGATTTATTTTTATATTTAAGCATGTATTCATTTTGTCATAATCACACAACCAAACACTTAACGAATTAGAAGTAAAATAAAATATTTTGATAAAAGCAAATCTAATCGTTTAACTGTCCAGTCGTGACGAATATTCTATCATAAGCTTGGCAAGTATACACATCTCCCCCACTAAAGCCAAGGAATAACAAGTCTAAAGCGGTAAAAAGGGTTTTTAGGTTTAAGGGTTAATCATTCTCCTTAATCTCTATCAATAATATTATATCAAAAAGGGCGACAAAATCATAAATACATAGCCGAATCCACGACTACGATACTTAAGATTGCTCAAATCCCTAATCTCAATAAATCAAAGGTTTGGATAAAGAATAATATAGGGTATGGATAATATTTGGGATATAAATTGGTGTAAAATGAAAAATAAACAAAACAAATAAATTAAAATCCTAAGTGTGGTTAATCACTATCCCAACCATCCCATGAATAAGACTCATATCATAGAATAACTCACGCTTTAACACTTGAAACACACGCTTTAGGTAGACACGAATTATACTCAACAAGATCTTAATCAAAGAATAAACTTTAGTTGGCGCTCCCATAACGTTCAACTCCCATTCAGTCCATAGATATAATATACAACAAATAGTGGTGATATCGACCACTTAATACAAAACTTTACATAAGTTGGTTAAACAAACTTCCAACTTTTTCTTTTTCCTTTTTTTTTTTTTTTTTTTTTTTTTTTTTTTTTTTTTTTTTATCAACATAAACATAGATGTGTAAAATTTCACCACATCACTATAACGATAACTCTGGATAATTTTTCCATACTTTTCATACTTTCAGAAATAAAGGTAATAGTGAAAATAGTAAACACACGAAAAAATATAAACTCAAAGATATACAATATTTACTTTCACTCCAATTGCATTGTGCAATTTCCCGACCTAACCATAGATAATGAATTACGCACGCGAACACAGGTAATGTAAGGAAACACACTTTGCCTAAAGCAATTAACCAACCACGGATTTTAATTTACAGAGTAGGCTAAGGTGTAAAGGTGTAACGAAACATTATAACAAAGGTGTAAGAAACGAAAGGAATGGCTCTGAGTGTTTTTCTAGGGGTATCTTACTCTAAAAATGAGAGTAACAAAAGGGTTTATACGGGGGTAAACTAACCAGTGTAGTTAGTTAATAACACATAACATATAAAGGCTATTTGGGTGTAATCCTAGAAATTTACCAATTTAGACAAGTCATTCCAATTATATAAATAATACTTATTATGGTGGTCTCGAATAGTATACAAGCCAAGTTCTAAAGTTTACAAGTCACCGGCACACTCATAGATTTGTGAATTTTGAAAAATCACAATTTTTGAAAATAACGTCATGTGTGCAGCTATGCAACTTAGATCTTAAACAAAAACATGCTAAAATTTTTAAATTTTGATATATTAAGCACATTTTAAGCATATTTTGAAAGATTTAGGACAAGTAAGTGTTCTAATTCTCCAATCCCCCCACTTAAGCTAAACAACGTCCTCGTTGTTTGTAACAAAGGTTAAAAACTGGAAAATAAAAGAATTAGAACAGAAAAACTCCCCTGAGATTTGCTCGGTATGATCCTCCATTATTTGTATAAGAGCAAAAATCAACTTCCTCGTGGATGAAAACGTTTAAACTTCATGATTGATGCATCCACAGTAAATGTAGGAATCTATAATACCACCAAGACTTTAACACACCTGAGTTAAGAAGGTTCAAACTTGCATAATACATTAGTAGTTAGAAAAAAAATAAAACTTTAAAAATTAAAATTAAAATCATCAGGTCAGTCGATGCGCCGTATCTTATGGAAGAAGATACGCCGTATCGAGCCTGGAATAAATACGAATCAGAATAGAAGATGCGTCGCATCCTTAACCAGGGATGCGCCGCATTAAATAAACTGACAAAAAGTTTTAAAGTTAAAAATAAAAATGCAGAAAAATAAAGTAAGATATGACAAGTGCAGGAGATGCGTCGCATCTAAGGATTGAGATGCGCCGTATCCTCTGCGGGCCTGACTGACTCGACACAGAACAGAAAAGTAAAAATTTTTCGGGTTGTCTCCCGGTAAGCACTTGTCTTTATTCCAGAGTCTTCAAGTTAGACTCACGTTCAGCTCTTTAATATCGATCATTGAAGGAGTCGGAAGCATCGCGCTCCCTCATCGCCAATTCAGTAATAGTGAACACTCCTTGCTCGTCCTTAATTTCCACGCCGTTCTTCTTTAATATCTGTATAAATAAAGTTCTGTCCCTTTCGGGTAGAGATGACAAAATGATAGACGGGAAATTCTTATTATTATAAAGGCATAAATAAGCAAGTTGGGGTGGTAATTCAATAAACACCTCATTATTCAAGTATGTATTCTCAACCATTCTCCTACGTTTGTTAATTACTACGCAATCATACCACTCATCATCAGAATCATTAACAATATCGCGCCTAAGTTCGGTAGGTACATTAAGGTCAATAAATTCCTCAAAATTCTCATGATTAGGATTAGTTGAGTTGTTTTGAATCAATGTTTCTCCCATAAGCCTAGCTTCAAGATCGAGGTCCATACGCTCTCTTAATCCTAGCACATAGACGCCTTTAATTATGCTTTTAACAGGATCTTGGCACTTATAGACTAGTTTATTATTCCCTACCCTTAATGAGATTTTTCTTTTAAACACATCAATCTTAGCACGGGCGGTAGACAAGAAAGGTCTTCCAAGGATTAAAGGAATCTTAACATCCTCGGGCATGTCTAATATAACAAAGTCTACAGGGAAAACAAACTTCTCAATCTTAACTAGCACATTATTAGCAATCCCTTCAGGTCGTTTTACCGTTTTATCAGCCAATTCAATAAGCAACTTAGTTGGTGCTAATTTTCCTAGTCCTAGGGTAGTGAATGTCTTAAGGGGCATTACACTAACGCTAGCTCCTAAGTCAGCTAACACATTATTGAAAGATATATCATTAATTGAACAAGGTAAAGTAAAACTTCCTGGGTCTTTTTCTTTATGAGGTAAGGCATGTAAGTCGGTTGCAGAGCTCTCTTCTTTCATTGTAGCCTTGATCTCCTCTTCAATCTTTGTCTTCTCTTTTAGTAAACTCCTTAAACTGATTGAAGAATTAAAGAAAAATTCGGGTCTTGCACCATCATTACCATTCATCAGTCTTCTAGGAAAAGGAATGTTAGGAGTGACTTCTTCAGTGGTGCTTATGGCCTTGACATGATCTCTTGGGTTGGTTTCAGTTGAGCTAGGTAAACTTCCGTATCCCCTTTCTTGAAGAACTTTGCTCATTTTTCCAATTTGTTGTTCCAATGCTTTGATCGAAGCTCCTTGATTTCTTGTAATAGTGTCCGTTGAAGCTCGGATTTCTTTGATCATAGCAGTATTCTCTTCATGTCTTTTAGCAGCATTGGCCATAATTTTCTTTAAAGTGTCATCTAAAGTCTGCCTCCTTTCTTGATAAGTGGGATTAAAATTGTTCTTTTGATAGAATCCCGGAGTAGCTTCCCTAAATCTTCCTGAAGGTCGGAATGGTTGTCCAAATTGTGTGTAGTATGCTTCTTCAAAAGTCTCACTTTCATTCTTATTCGGGCAATCCTTAGTGTAGTGAGGTCCTTCGCATTTTTCACATCCAACTTGGGCAGCATACACTTTCTCATCACGCTTCTTCATCTCTCTACTAATTTTATCCAATTGAGCTTGAATTGCAGCAAACCCGTCAAAATTAGTGCTGCTCTTAGATCTAGTAGAGGTTCCATCGTGCCATTTTTGAGAATGATCAGCAGCTTCTTGGATAGCTTTCCTAGCATTAGCTGCACTCATTTGAGGCACAGCTCCCTTAGCATCCAAAATTTGTCTTGTAGGCACGTCCAATCCTTGATAAAACAATATTATCTCCTGCATTGGGGTTAGATAGTGTTGAGGACATTTCACCAGTAAGTCTTTAAATCGTTCCCAAGCTTGATAAAGAGTTTCATCAGGCTCTTGCTTGAAACTGTTGATAGCCTCCATCTTTTTAGCAGTCTTAGCAGGTGGACAATATCTTTTCAGGAATTTGCTCTTTAAATCTTCCCATGTTGTGATTGAATTAGCAGGCTCATTCCTTAGCCACTTATTAGCAGCTCCTTTAAGTGAAATTGGAAAGATTCTAAGCATAAGTTGATCGTCAGTGACCCCTTCTGTAGTAAACAAATCTGCAATCTCTAGGACCTTTTCAACATGTTCATTAGCATCTTCATGTTCCGATCCACTGAAAGCATTTTCTCTTAGCTCCTTGAGAAACTGACCCTTTAACTCAAACTTTGACTTATCATCAAACTTTGGTCTAGCAACTCCTGAACTGTAGTCAGCACGGGTACTGTTCATGTATTCCTCCATAGTAGTGTTTTCGCCCATTGCTTCTGTTTCTTCTTCCTCTTTCTCTTCAGAAAAATAATCAAGCTCGAATGAACTTGAAATATCAAAGCTTTTTGTGTTGAAAAGCCTTTTAAGCGAATGAAAGGTTCGTTCAGGATCTTCGAAAGGTCTAATCAAGTTCTTAGTTGAACTCCTGGTCATGCACTTCCTGAAATCAACACAAAAACATCAGTAGGGTATGCTCAAGAAAGTAATATATCAGAAAATTAACAACGAAAACGGAATACGAAAAATAAAAGTTACTGATATCTGCAGACGATGCGCCGTATCCAAAAAGTTGGATACGCCGTATCTTATAATCGTTAAAATTAAATCAGACTTTATTCAGAAAATAGATACGCCGCTTATAAATTTAGAATGCGTCGTATCAGTTTTAATTATCAAAAATCAATTATACTTATTAAAATTAAATGCGTCGTATTAACAAAAGTTAATGCACCGTATTTTCGTTACGTTTCAAAATACAAGATTTTTGATTTAGAAAGATGCGCCGTATCGATAAAAATCGATGCGTCGTATCTGTTTAATAATTCGAAAACTGTTTTTAATTAAAATAATAAATACGCCGTATCTGTAAAAACAGATGCCCCGTATGGCGTTAACGTTTAGAAAAATTTTCTTATTAAAAACGGAATACGCCGTATCTTGGGGAAAGATGCGCCGTATTCGAATTAATTAAACGCGTTGTATTTTATAAAAATTAAACGCAATACGCCGTATCTATGAAAATAGATGCGCCGTATCGTTTGAATAAGCTCAGTACAACGATAGCAGTACGCAGAAAAACAGAAAAATAAAAACAAAAATAAAACAAACGAAAATAAACAAAATAAAACACACAAAAACAGAAAATATGCAAAATAATATAATGAATGCAATTAATCTAATACACAACACGGTTAGCGGTTAAAATCTAAAATTAAAAAGAAAAACCTAATTAAAATACTAATCAAATTAACAGATAATAACAATTCACTCCCCGGCAGCGGCGCCAAAAACTTGATGCGCGTGATGTGTCGTTGCGGTTTAGCAGTATTAATGCCTACTCAAGTTTTAAATTTATATTTAGCCGACTTATCAATAACACACACACTTAACGAGCAGTGTACCCGGTCAGTATGAATATAATGGTAAGTAGAGTGTCGATCACTAAGAGTGGAACGTATTATCTAGTTATTCTAATCAGTATTTTAATATCTTAAATCAAATATACAACCTAATCTAACGCAAGGGGGTTCAGCCTGAGAGACTGGCACGTTTTGGTTGCAATTAAATAATAAACTAAACTAATGAGCATGAATCAGCGATAAGCACGCACGTACACAGATAAATACTTGAGACAATAAGAAGACCTGTCCTGATAATTAAGTAGCTTGTCACTTGTTTTATTGCTAGTTTTATATGAAGTGTATGTAATTAACCCTTTCTCGTTGGCTCTAATCTTATCGGCGAGTAAACCCTTAATGATTACTTATATCTAAAAGTTATTCCTAAGTGATCAATTTAGTTATAACCGTGGGAGCAATATGATCTTCCGTAGTCACATACGACAAGCCACTAATAGACACAGAGGTTATCAATGCACTAATAAAAGTCACCAAAGACATCAACATATAAACTTTAATTAATGGGAAAGCAGTTTTAAGGGAGTGCAACCTTTCCGTTGTCACATTACACAAGCCACCAATCCTGATGAATTAAAGTGTACTAATACAATGAAACAAAACTACTTAATGAATTAAACACATGCAGGACCTTCTTACAGCTCTTGTATCTTCGTTCGGGTGTGTCTTGTGCTGCCTATTCGACTGAATTTGGCCTTAGGTTTCAGTGGTCTTCGGTCTTCTAAAACTAGGGCTCTTGAAATTCGTCTGGTCTTGGGGTATTTATAGTTTCTGTCTGAGGTAAGATGCGGCGCATTGAATAAGTAGATGCGGCGCATTGACTTAACTTCACGTGGGGTCCAAGGTTATTATATTCCAGAATATTCGTACACCGCCTTGAGATGCGGCGTATCTTCATAACTGTATGCGGCGCATGTCCTTGCTGTCTTGGATAATATCTTGTGAAATCTTGATAGAGATGCACCGTATATAATAAGTAAGATGCGGCGTATCTGGAGCAGAATGTCTTGATCTTGTACATTTCAGTAGACTCTTAACTTCTTGCTTGTTTTGCTCCATAATTAGTCCAAAATCGCCAAGTTTCACATAATACTTGTTTTTACCTGAGAATTACAAAAGTAAACATTAAGTATCAATTCTCATACATAATATAATAAAACAAGTCAAATAAATAGGATAAATGATGATAATAAAATGTACTTATTTGAGTTCATCAATCTTCTTGCTCAACAATATGAACAATTCTCCATTTCGGAGGATGAGTCAATAGATAATGCTTTTGCTAGATTTAATACTATTATCACTAGTCTTAAAGCTCTTGATGAAGGTTATTCTAGTAAGAACTATGTCAGGAAGTTTCTTAGAGCTCTACATCCTAAATGGAGAGCAAAGGTCACCGCCATAGAAGAGTCAAAGGACTTGGCGGCATTGTCACTCGATGAACTTATATTAAATTTGAAAGTTCATGAGATGATCATCAAGAAGGACTCCGACATTGTCAAAGGCAAAAGTGAGAGAGTTAGATCTCTAGCATTAAAAGCCAAGAAGGAGTCCAGTGATGAGGAATGTTCAAGTTTCGGTAGTGAAGATGAAGAGTACGCACTAGCCGATAGGAACTTTAGAAAGTTCTTTAGGAGGAAAGGTAGATTTCCTAGACAACCTCGCGATGAGAAGAGGTCATCCCAAAGAAATCATGATGAAAGAAAAGGAAAAGTGATAGGAAATGCTATAGATGCGGAGATCCTAATCACTTCATAGGTGAATGTCCTAAGCCACCAAAATCCAACAACCAAAGAGCCTTTGTAGGAGGTTCTTGGAGTGATAGCGGTGAAGAAGAAGAGAAGAAGCCTAACGATGAAAAGTGCCTAATGGCTCAGGCTTCTAACGAGGTACATTCCGACTCTTCTTATTATAGTGATAATAATTCGTCAATAGATGATAGTGAATTGCATGACGAATACAACAAACTATGCGTAGTTAGTACTAAGATCTTAGGTAGAAACACAAAACTTAAGTTAAAACTACAAGAACTAGAACTACAAGTCCTAGAACTAAAAGATCAAGTCAAAAGACTTGAGAAAAACAAGGAAGTAGACTTAGGATGCGGGTCATGTATAAGTCTTCAAGTAGAAAATGAAAAACTTAAAGAAAATGCTTTAAGAATCATTAAGTTTGAAGAAGGAACTAAAACACTTAATAATATACTTGAAAACATTAGATATAGTGAACATGACCGTGCGGGTTTAGGTTTTGACCCAAATCAGGCTTCTACAAGTGGTACCAAACAAGTTAAATTTGTAATGCCTGAAACGTCTAAGTCTGAAGGGGACGGCACCACTAAAGGTACAGACGGCACCACTAAATTTAGTGGTACCGTGGTACCGTCTGGTGCTGAAGACGAAACTGGGTCAATTTTAAAAAATAGCCTAAGTCCTAAACCGAGTCACATAGTTAAAAATAGTTCTAGTGTGTCTACTCCAAGTAAAGGGGAGGTCAAAAGCTCTTACAAACCATTGTCATCTCCCAAACATGGATTTGTAAAGCGTGACACTAGGTCGACTACTCCTCCGCCTAGAAAGGTGAACTCTCCCAAACCTCGGTCTAGAACTCCTCTACCGAGAGGTAAATTTAGAAGACAAAATCATCCAAGTAACTTTCCCGTAACTTGGAATGATCGTCCACCAAAAGGTTACTTACCATGGGAAATGTGTCCTCCATTCTCACATCCTAAACTAACGCAACAAATGCGTAGGATGTTTGACTCTAACAACTTTGGACCCATGAGATATTTGGGACCAGATGTTTGAACTTTTGTTTTGCTAGGAAAACATGAGTGTAAATAAATTTCGGAGTCTAACAAAAGGAGTATGATGTGTTATCAAACAAGTCTGGTGACGCAAAAGTCAAGTCGTGTCTTATATGCTCAACATTCAACAAAGGTAGTCTAATCCTCTAGTTTTAAGAGCAACACCTCAGGCACAGTTACGCTTTCTTAAAACACCCTTTGTTAGTAGTAATGTTTGGCATGAAATAGTGTAGTTAGAATCTAACATGGTAGGCACTATAACACAGAAACTCTATTCACATCTCATCATGTCAAACTCAACTTGTCCAGAAATGTTCGATGATCGCTTGAAGATCATGCGTGACAAGTTTGAATTAAGCATTGATGAGTGAATCAAGTTTCCTTCCTTGCACATAAGTAATCTTGCCTAAATTAAGTATCCCTTTAAACTTATGTATACTATATGTATGAGATACATAGTTTAAGTAATAGTCTTTATTGACACTGACGCCCATATCCGCAAAAACGAAACTCACAAGAGACGAAGAAGGTGAGTGCGCGGATATAACTAGGTTAGGGGCATAATAGGTAAAGTAGTTTACCTGTCGGCAAGTAGGTCCATTATCATGAATAGTATTGGCTTTGTGCCCACTTGTAAGAAGTGTCCCAAAACTTTTTACATCAAAGTGTTTAATGTATCATACCATACATTAAAGATACTACACACTTGAGATTACGATATCTTGAGGAGATTGATGTAGAAAATGTTTCTATACCAACTCTGATAATGTGAGAGTTAGTGTGGATTGTAACATAAAGAGTAATGTTTGTACCTTCATAGGTTGATTAACAAACATCTTGGTTCCCCAAGAAACAAACTACTCTTATTGTCACCACGACCGAAGCCGAGTACGTAAGCGCCGGAAAGGCATGACAACAAACACTATAGGTGAGACAACCTCCTATGAAGAGTAGCAGTCAAGATGCCATTAGACTTGACCGGGAACCCTGTAGTTTGCTCATGAACGAAGCTCGTCGAAGTACGTCATCTCCTCCGTCTCTTGAATGACAACATTGTCAATTCACCAACCAATACGTTCTCGTCACCCCACTCATGACTATTTAGATAATTCTTTCGAATTATTAAAGTCATCGTCCACCTCTCTCCTCATGACCTCTTAATAATTCACTTGAAATATTAACGTCATTTCTCACGTCTTGTTTCATGACTCATTTGTCATTTCACTCACATCGCCTCATGACTCTTAAGTCATTCCTCTCATCCCGCTTATGACTATTTCGATATTTCAATGGAAATATTAAAGTCATCTCTCGCGTCATATCTTATGTACGTTTTATCCCTTCTATGACTCCTCAAATATTTCACGGAAAATATTGAAGTCATTCTCCATGAATCACCCATGACTTCTTAAGTCATCTATCTAACTCATCTCATGACTTTTAGAAATTCCTCTAGAAGTTCTAAGTCATTCCCTCACAACTCGTCATATGACTTCTTGAGTATTTCACGGGAAATATTAAGTCATTCCTCGCGTCTCGTATTCCGACTAATTATATATTTCATGGGAAATATTATAGTCATCCTCCAAAACTCAATTCAAAACTTCTATTTATTTCACGGGAAATACTAGAAGTAAATCCTCATCAAATGACAACTTAGTCAATTTCCTTGGAAACACTAAGGTCATTTCCGGTCATCCCATGTAATCGTCTTTCGTCAAAAAGTTTATTAGGTATAAACTTTTTCCTCGTGTCAAAAAGTCTTACTAAATAAGTAAGATTAATCAGCCAAAAGTCAAAACGGAAGAAAAATTGGACCATCAGATATACGGCTCCATTAAAGAGCCACGGCTCCATTAATGTTTAATGGAACTGTGGAGCCGTGCATCTGAAAAACGCGCCCATTTCCCTTTCTTCTGCACAGACTTTCCTAACACACCCAAAAACACTTTCACTTGCTGTCAAAATCGAACCAAAACACCTTAATTCAACTAAACTCTTGCAAATCAAGATTGAGGCATTGGAATCAACAAATCCTAATCACAACATCACTAATTGTAAGTAAATCACTCTTAATTTCATTTAATTTGAGTCTAGGGTTTGTTCTTGAGTATAAATCCGAATTGGGGATTTTCAAAATTAATTAAACCCTTGTGAAATTAAGACTAGGATTAGACAATGTAGCATTCACATGATTCCCTAAACCTAGGATTTCCAAAAACCCATTTATGTTGCAAAACCTAATCCAAAATTAATCACTAAATTCGGATTATGATTGATTATTTGCAATGGAATCATGTTTAGGATTACTAAAATTGGATTAGGAACGTTCTGCATTAAAGCTTTTCAAACTAAAAGCTCGTTGGCGCCATGTTGAGGCATTTGCCAAACACCCCAATTCGATCATTTTTCGAAAAACTTCACAAGTCTAGGATCATGAAACCTTCTTCATGCATTGTTGATGCAAATTAAAAACATTTTTGCATGCATACATGAACTCTCAAATATGGGTCGAAGTACATAATTGATATGTATTGTTCGACATATTTGATTGAGCAAAAGTGAAGTTAGGAGCGTTTGGGTAATCTCATTAGGATAGTTTTAGAGTCGAGATTGCCGCACCTCCACATTGTTTGCATTTAGGCACACACATTAGAAGTGTAATCATTAATATGCAACGAACTAACATATACAAAAAATATTTTTTTGTAGATCACAATGCCTCGAAATGATTATCAAGATACCAAACAATACATTCTTAGTACTCTTGAAAATCTAAACATTCCTGATGAGCAAAAAGCTTATTTCGCAAAAGTCCAAAATCGATACATACACGAAGGGCGTGTAGTCGATGCACTCTATGTCACGACAGACAACATCAGTGCCTGTTTCCCTTCTATCGAGTTCGATTGTTTATACAAAATAAACGATCAAGTCTGCCCTCGTTTTATTCTCGAGTTTTATAGTCGTGTCCGTACCTACACTGATCTTGACGGAAACGTCTTCCTTGATTTTTGGATTCGACACCAAAATATCATCTTGTCTGTCACCGAGATTGGTCACATTCTCGGTATTCCCTCATATGGTCAGTGTGCATTCACTAAAGACCATTCTCTAGAGTCTCTTTACTACAATCTTGAGAACGAAGGTGCTTATTGTACCGAAGTTCCCAACATTGAAGTAATTAAACAAGTAATCCAAATCCCTCGAGTCACCAACACGTATCAAAAACGTGATGGTTCCATTGTCTACCTCGACCCAAACAAAATATACCTCAAAGAGCTCCGTCCCGATATTAGAAATTGGGAACTTCTTCTGCGTGAGAACGCGTTAAGCCTTGCAGGCAACCGTGATCACGTTCCGGCAAGTCTTGCCCACATGCTCTACTGTCTTAGTATCGAGGAACTTTACAACCTCGCATACTACATGGTCAAACGGATGGCCAGTATTCATCGTCGTTCCGATGAGCTCATGCCATATGGCATGTTGCTTACTCGTTTATTCAGGTGGGTTATACAAACCTACCCATCTCTCAATGATGTCGACTATGTCCTAGTCAATCCGGTTATGAAACCTCTTGGTGGACCACGACGTCGCACAAAACAACATAAGGACAAAGGGTCCAAACATGGTCGTAAATCCACTTCCGATATTCCCCATTCTTCCTCCTCATTCGGTCACAGTTCGTCCTCTCAACCCATGGATGAGGATGATGATGAGGTGAACGAAGAAGGAACGTCTCGTCCTAATACTCCCTCTCCCGACACCTTCTTTGACAACCTTGACACCTCATCATTTCGACGAACAACCGACCTCGAAAATGGGATGGTCAACCTATCCCACGTGATGAGAA
Organism: Artemisia tridentata subsp. tridentata; assembly: GCA_021014915.2. NCBI lineage: Eukaryota > Viridiplantae > Streptophyta > Magnoliopsida > Asterales > Asteraceae > Artemisia > Artemisia tridentata. Next base: position 191,947,803 of record CP139502.1, on the reverse strand, counting down.
GGCAAACCACAATGTACAATAGACAAGTGGAGATGCATGAGCAAACTATCGGGGGATTCAAGTCCATCGGCAAGGTGATAAAAGGGCTTGGGAACAAAATTAAGAAGTTGGGGAAAAGAAAGGATTAGATGGAAATAACTTAAGTAGTATTATTAATATAAGTATTATGATTAAAATACTACTAATAGTTTGTGGCATTGTTGCTTAATACATTAACTAGCTTGATGTGTTTCCTTTTAACACTTGAACATGATTAATTCTCTTGTTAATTAATCCTCATGATTGGTTTATCTTGCCTAACTCATGCATGTTAGCTTATTTTATTACATGCACTAGATGTTAAAAATGCTTGGATTCATGCATGCTTAATAGTTACTTAAATACATAGATGATCACATGATCTTGTTAGTTGCTAGTTGAAACTAGCTTTAGGAATTCTATGTGTTTAGTGATTTGAGGCTTTGAGATTTGCAGCCAATGGATTCCCCAGAAATTTCCCCATTTAGGCTGCCTAAAACCTGCAGACCTGGAAAGAAGGTCAAAAGAGCCCACGACTCCATTAAATAGGCCACGGCTCCACTAAATTTAGTGGTGCCGTCGTACCTTTAATGGTACCGTGCCTCTGGAAGACGAATTTAACAATTCTCTTTCAGTTTTTGACTTTCTTTTCCTGAAAAACTGCAAACTAAACCTGATTCCCATGCACCCAAATCCCCAAATTCAACATCCTTTTCAACCTTGCATGCTTAGGATTTGGCTATTTAAGCTAACATCATGCATTGCCATCCTTACACTCATCCTTACACCTTCACATTCACCATACAACCATCATGGGATCAAGAGTGTTCAAGAAACCTAGATTCAACATCAAACCAACAAATCAAACCACACTAGTTGATCAATGGATCAAGAGTATTGACACACCTCAATCATCAACTAAACCTATCACCAATGACATTGCCTTCATTGATCTCACCTTGGATGATGAAGATGAAACCCACACACCCATAACCTCTACCAAATCATCATCTTCCTTCACTACACCCCAAGCTCCATCCAAGGCAACCTCTAACAAACCCACATCCTCATCCTCCACAACAAGAACCAACACACACTCATCTCAACCTAGTCCCATTCACCCTTTAGCCTTAGCACTCAACTCATCACCATCAACTTCCCTTGAATTGGGAACTAACACAACACCCTCATCACTTTCACCATCACCAAAACCTCTTGCTCTCACCCTCACCTTATCACCAATAACTCCATTTGGGAGCAACACATCATCACCTTCCATATCACCATCACCTCAACACTTAATGGGTTATCCCATCCTTTATCCCCTACACACACACCCCTTAAGTTGTGCTTGTTGCCATCACAACTTTGAGCTCATCATGAACCTTAGAGATGAGCTTAGCTTTAGGTTTTCATACCTAGAACACCTTCTCACACCACCCATAGGACCCATCATCCTTCCACCACCTCCACCACCCAATAGCCCAAACTAAACATGATTATGTTTAGTCCCTCTCAATAAATGATTAGGAACCTTTTGAAGTTGGAAGCAAATCTAGAAGCCTCATGTTACTTTAGATGTTTATGTGTCTTCTTGTTAGTTTAATTTGCTTTCCTATTATAGTCATACTTATGTATGACATTTATTTTATATTTATGAAATGGGCTTTTCATTTTGGCTAATTAGCCATTTTTTTTTTTTTTTTTTTTTTTTTTGTGGTTGTATATTTGTCAAATGTGCTACTTGTTAGATATTGTATACTTGTCGTCTAACCTTGTTTTGTAGCACGAACCATTGCTCGATTCCTTTGTGTTCTCCAAATGAGGGGGAGTACACATCAAAGGGGAGCCTTCGTCACCTTTTTGATTAGACAAAAAGGGGGAGAAATGAGAGTAAACTCATTAAAAACTTGTTAAAAGCTAATTTTAACCTAACATGAGTTTATATTTTGTCATCATCAAAAAGGGGGAGATTGTTGATGCAAATAATGTTCTAAAAACGTTATTTATATCTTTCGATTACTTCACGTTTTGAGGATGACAAAATGTGAAATCACGATACGTTAAAATCAACGTAAACAAGTCTTTAATCGGAAGTTCCCGTTTCTACGCAAATCACTCTTGAACAAAGTTACAACTTGAACTAGTGATCAAAGAAGTGAATTTATGTTTTGAAAATTCACATTTTAAATGGGACAAAACATTTTTTTCAAAAATACACATGACAAATTATTTTTGAAATATTAAGAAATGTTTTAATGGAAAAATTAGTTTGAAAATCACAACAGCTATTTTTCCCCCCAAAATCAGCTCCAACCTTCCCCAAATAAGTTTTCACCAGAAAAGACAAAATTTGGAGCGTCCTAGTCTACCACAGCTCCACGGTACCGTTAAATTTAACGGAGCCGTGGGGTATTTAAAGGAGCCGTCCGTACCATTTTTTCTGTCACGTTCAGATTTTCTTTGCCTATAAATACCAACCCCTTTCACAGTTTTAGGCACCCTTCACACACAGAAAAATCCCTTTGCTTAATCCTCTCAAACCTTTCACTTCTTTAGATTAGTTTTTCTTTGTTTCAAGAGTGATCCAATCATCCCTCAAGTGATCCTCTTCATACCTCTTCACTAGGAAGAGAAGAACACAAGTATCCAAGTAGATACAAGGTGTTGTCATCCCTCTTCAATAGCAAGAGAAGAACACAAGTATCCAAGTAGATACAAGGTGTTGTCATCCCTCTTCATTAGCAAGAGAATAACTCAAGTATTCAATAAGATACAAGAGTTATAGTTGTTAGGTTTTTGTAACACTTGTTACATCCTTGATTGTATCTTAGCATACATCAAGATTATCTTTCTTTTGTGAGTGAGAGTGAAGATCAAGTGTGATCTATAGAGATAGTGAACATCTCTTATAGCCATTGGGCTTGTGTGATTGATCAAGAAGATCAAGGGTCGATAGATTAGTGTTAGTTGAGTAGAGTGAAGTGAGTGTTGATCATTGTGATCGTGTTGAGATCTTGGTGATCTCTTGAAGCCATTGGGCTTGAGTGTTTGGTCACGTGGACCTTGGTAGATTGGTGCTAGCTAAGATTAGCACTCGACATCTAGCTTAGTGTCGGTAATAGGATAAGCGACGTGTACGGTTTTCTCCGCCTGAAGGGAGGTTGTTGATATAGTGTTTGAAACTCTCGAGTGTGGTACTCGGGGAGTGGAGTAGGGCGAAGAAGAGCTCCGTAGCCGAACCACTATAAATCCTTTGTCTCGGTTTGATCTTTCCAACTCTACTCTTTACTTTCATTACTTTATATTTGTTAGTTTAGTGTGTAGTTCATATTGGTGTTGATTGATTACATATAGAGTTCGAATCAAAGTTTCCAATAACCAACTTTTAAAATAAGATTTTTAAAAGGATTTTTTTAACCGGTAAACTATTCAACCCCCCTTCTAGTTTCCCACATAAATATATACTTAAAACGACAAATCACCTTGCTAAACCATTCATCAAAACCAAGCGTGCACTTATCCTAAAAACAATAAGCAAATTCTTCTCTGACTTGAGATATTTTAGAAAAACTTTCAAAATCTTTAAGCTTAAGTTAAAGAAAGGACCCTGTTGTACGTTTTGTTGCAACAGTCCTAACAGAAAAGAAGTTCTTACACTAAGTTTATCAAAAACTTCTTAATCTTGAGCAAAATTTATTCAAAAATTTTCAAAAGGTTTTTCAAAACTTTTCAAAATTTTGCTCAAGATTTTCTAATCTATACTCCCCAATTCACTCCAAAGTTTAAAAAATGTCAAAACGTATGCTAGTTTTGAGGGGGAGTATTTCAGTGTATAACGTTTTAGTTACCTTGAAGCAAAATTTATTCAAGAATTTTTCAAACTGAAATTTCTAAATCTTTCAGAATTTTGCTTCAAGAAGACTCCTTCCCTCAAACTTTAAAAGGTTTAAAATTCTCAAAACAAATGCGAGTTTTGAGGGGGAGTATTTCCAAAACAAAAAATGTTTCATCAAAATCATGCTTAATGGCTTGTGCACAAATAACAGTGCACAACCCGTTCCTGTAAAGAAAGGACCCTGAGGTTATAACAACCCGAAATTTTTCCATGGTCCTTACCCATTGTTTGTATCGAGTCACTGTGGCCTAGAATGAAGCACGTCGCGGCTTGGCACAATAATTAGTTTAACAACGCGAAGTAAATTAAATTTTGACACCTTGGGACAAGAATATGCATATTTGTAGTCGTTTTGAGTGGAAAATTTTTCTAAAAATAACAAAGCAACTTGAATGAACCCGAAGAATGGTGGTGACACATTTTTCTAACCTCGATTGAGTTTCATCAAAAATAAGCAAGAAAGCGTCATATTTTGGTTTTACAAACGTATTTGTTATCAAACTCGATGGAAAAACATTTTTAAGACGAACGGTAACGATTAAAAATTTAATCGATGATGTTTAACATTTTTTGAGAATAAAAACTAGTAGCCTCGAGAAAGAATAATAAAAATTATTCCGTTAGTCCTTGCCCGACTCCTCAAACGAAATAAAAATAAAACACAAGGACCATTTTGTAAAATTCTGGTTTATATACCAAAAACCCTAACCCTCTTCTTCATTTTCATTTCTTTCTCATCTCATAAACTCTCTCTCCCTCCTCCATTTTTAACCGCCGCCGGCCACTCAGGAACCACCACCACCGCCGCACTTACAACTACACCACCACCACCAAACTTAATCTTTTGCAACCCTCATCCCATTTCTACATAGTACGCGCCCAAAAACCCTCACCCCACCATCACACGCGCCACCACTTAACTTTTCCGACCAAGATCTAGTCTCATTCGAAGGTTTAAAAGGTGGGTAACACCGAGTCACCCGTGGTTGTGACTCGGTGTGAAATAAACTCAAAATATAATGATTTTCTTTTATTTTTGATTCGAATTTTCGGGTTCTAAAATAAATGGGTTTTATGTTTTTATTAACAAAGAAACAAGATAAGTTTGGTATCCGGGTTTGTTTGTGAGTCGAGTCGCATCAGTAGTGAGCTTAGGCTCACGTTGCTACTTTTCTTTTTTATCTGTTTCATTTTTTTTGGTGTTGTCTTGTTGCTGCCATTTTTGGCCGAGGGTTAGGTTTAGGATAGTGGATTTGTTGATGCAAAACAGTGGGTTTAAATGTTGTGTTGTTGTTATTTTGTTGTTGTTGATATTAGCTATTCTGCGGCTGTTGGATTTTGTTGACTAGTGTTGGCTGTTGGTTTGTTGTTGATGTTGTTATTGGTATTATATTTGCGGCTACTGGAATTGTTGGAGAGTAATATTTAGAGTAGTTAAGGTTGTTGTGGTGCCGAGAGATGGAGCCGAGACCATTAGGGTCTCGGCCTTGTCATATTCTGGTTATTGTTGTTTGCGTAAAAAGGCGGAGATTAGGTTAGTAACGTGTCGTAGTCGGCCGTTAATTGTTGGAGTTTGAAATTGCGGCAAAACATATTGTTATGGGCATATATTGTTACATGTGATTGTTTTGAGCCGAGTCGAGCGTCGCCGAGACTTTGTAGTCTCGTTGTGGCATCGACAAGCCAAAAGTACCATTTAGACTTATATTGGGCTATTTGACTATTGAGGATTGATTATTGACCCGAGTTTGTTATAAACTCGGGCACGTGACTCGAAACAAATGATAATTCGTGAAATGATTGTTTGGAAAACATAAATATATATATACTACACATGAAAATAAATAATAAAGGTTTGTATGGTAAATATTAACTAACGAAACTTATTGTTATTTAATATTTAACGGAAACTAATAAATGAAAAAGAGGGAATGTTAAAATGGAAAGTTTTTATTTAATGCGAATTATTAAATGTTTCGAGGGCACGCAAGATAAGAGGTATTATTAGAGTAGTATTGAGGATATTATAGGATTAATGTTAAGTTGACGAATCAGATAAGTATCCGACCATTCGTTCAAGTAACATATTAAGTCTTAAGGATTTATCACTAAATTTTTAGGTTGTCATAGAGATTGTTTTGGAGTATTGTTTCAAATTGTCGTGTTGCTATATGAAGTTTACTTTGAGTCATTTACGTCTAGGTCATTTTGCTTGGCGTGTGTTCACTTGAGTCTAGGTCGTGTCGTCACTACACACCCGTTGATACCAAACGCTAGTAACTAATATAAGAAAGAGATTTTGGAAATTTAAAAGGAATCTACTTGGGATAGTTAGCTTTTGGAACTTTTACATTTGGAGATTATGTTAAGGCGAGTTTACATTATTAGGTTGTGCCGACTCCGTGAGTGCCGATACTTGAGAGCTGCCGAGTACTTTACTTCTGTAGATCTTGTTGTGCTTTGCTTGCTTGAGGTGAGTTCTCGTAGCCCCACTTTTTAAGGTGTTTTTACTTTGGGGTGGAAATGGTACTCAATGTTTTAAATGTTTTCATGCTGTGATCTACTGTTTTCATGATTTTGGACAATATGTGCGTTTGATTGCAATATGTGCCCTTTTGTGTGAATCAAATTGTGCGGACACTATCTAGGTGATTATCATTGTGTGGATTTATTTTGTTGTTTATCACTTAAGACATTAAGTTTGTGTAACAACTTCTGACTTAATTTCATGACAGTTCTTGTCTGATGAGTTGTGAAATCAAGTTAGATCCAAGTTGTTACATAGCTTAATGTTTTGGATGATAGAACTAAATTTGTGCGGTTTCTATATTGCGTGGGCATTATGTGTGTTGATGCGATTACATGCTGCGACGTGTTTTGTTTTGTGCAACCTGTATTTAGCAACCTTGTGCAACCGTATTTAGCAACCTTGGTATATAACTTTGGGAAAGTGACACCCAGTATATCTTTTGGGAAATGGCACCCAGACTAAGTGTGAATCAAGTATGTGTGTTTTCAGGATTGTGATAGTTTGGGATCGTTATTATGTGCTCATATTTGTATATCATGCTCACTATTGTCCTACGCTATTATTCACAGCTCAGTGGTCTTACTTTTAAACCTACGAGCTCACCAACATTATGTTGACGTTTTCTAGTACCATTTTCAGGTGTTACTAAAGTTGCTTAGAAGGTTGAGTATTGACTGGCTTAGCAAGACTTAAGACAAGACCCTCCCGGGTTATATCTCGTGGAGTTGCATTTGATACTTCCTAATGACGTTGTTTAACTTTGAGACTTATGTTTATCTTGGATCTTTATACTCATCCCTGTTGTGGGAGTTTGCGACTATTTTTGGTCTTATGTTATACATTTAGTTTTCTTTATTGTGACACCTTGTGTTTCTTGACTATGAGGTCATACCCCGTGAAATGCCATTCCGCTGCGCCATTTTTGGGGTGTGACAGATTGGTATCAGAGCCCAAGGTTATAGAGAATTAGGTGGTTTAACCTAGACTATAACCTAAGAACCCTCATATAGTTTGCATTATAGGAATTTCGTGTGCGATTACGTGTATAGTATGACACGAAGTGATGATGATAAGTAAATGCAGCATGATGCTATCTTAAAAACGCCTGGCCAACGTTTTTACGATAACATGATGCGACATGGACTTATCAAATTCATGGATTGTCAGATAGGAAGTTGAGTGTAGAAGTACGACACGTATGCCGACCTATCCTACCTATCTCCTATCTAATGTTTACCAATGTCCTGCTTTGTAGAATCATGCCTCCAAAATGGTCGACTCGAGTTAACCGAGGCATTCCACCACCGAGGGGTGGAAGGACTGGTGGACGAGGAGGTAGGGTAGGAAGTCGTGGCACGGGAAGCAACGATGCCGGCAACGAGACTCCTGATATTGCTACTATTATCACCCAACAACTACGGGAATTGTTACCTACTATCGTCACCCAAATTGGCGACCATATCAGCAACCAAGGGAACAACGTGAGTGGAAATGATCAAGCGAACAACGACGGTGGAAGTGATCACATCAATGTCAGGAACCACAACAACGGTAACAAAGGATGTACTTACAAGGAATGTACTGCGTGCAAACCGGTGGACTTTAATGGCAGTGGAGGTGCGATAGCTTATACTCGATGGGTCGAAAGGATGGAGTCAGTGATTGAAATAAGTGGGTGTGCAAGTCGTCAGAAGAAGGATGCTGCTTGTTCTTTGATTGGGAAAGCAACTGAGCCTGCTACTATCCAGAGCACGATATTGAAATCTGCAACCCTGACGGATGAGATGATCAGGAATGGAACATTGTCTAAGAGTGGTGGGAAGAGGAAAGCCGTGAGCGAGCCAAGTAAGCAAAATGGAGTAAATGGTAACAATAAGAAAGCTAAGTGGGGAAAAGGATTTGCGGCATCTGGTGCCGTCAAAAAGGAGTATCATGGTCCTTACCCAAATTGTGCCAAGTGCAATTACCATCATCCAGAGACTAGGCCATGTCAAGTAGTATGCTTTAACTGTAAGCGACCTGGTCATATGGCAAAAGATTGTAGGGCAGTAGCTAAACAAGTTACACCAGTGAATGCTGTTAACCCGAAGACTTGTTATGAGTGTGGAAGCCCGAATCATCTTCGTAGTATGTGCCCTAGGTTGGGTAGGACACAGGCGCCAGTGCATAACAACCAGAATCAGACTGTAGCAATTGGTGGAAACAATGCTAACCGTGTAAACAATGCAAACTGTGGGAACAATGGCAACCCAGCTCATGGTCGGGTATTTGTGATGAACGCTGAAGAAGGACGCCAGGACCCGAACCTCGTGACGGGTATGTTCTCCTTAAACGGATATTAGACTTTCATACTGTTTGATTCTGACGTCGATTATAGATTTGCTTTCACTTAGTTCATGCCTCTGTTAAAGGCAAAGCCTAGTGTCCTAGCTCTTAGATATGAGATTGATATAGTGTATGACCAAAAAGGTAGAAACCGATATGATGGTTCAAATCTTCACCACCTGGTAGTAGGATCTTGGAGTGCTGAAATGCCACCCGTACATTTTTGAGCAACCCCAAACTTTAACTAAAATTTTCTTTTTCTTTAAAAATAAAAATAAAATAAAGTAAGCTTTTTAACAACTTTTAACTTAATTTCATGTCTGTTCTTGTTTGATGAGATGTGAGATTAAGTTTAAAGTTGCTACTTCGCTTAAAATTTGTAAATGATTTTTGCTCAAGAATGGGCGAGGCATTTCATGAAGCCTAATCACTCGACAGTTACTGTAAAACCGCCTATTTCAGTGCGCCTAGTAGGACGAGCAGAAACCCAGAGATACCTCGCGTGCTTAAGACTTTCGTGAAGTACTTCGTAAAGACCTGACATGATTCACCTCTCATTGACGAATTGAGCTTCTTATAAACTTAACTCCCGGAGCGGAACAAATTTCATGATACGTGATATTTCTCGAGGAAAGATTTCGAACACAAATATTATTAGTTGAGCGTGCACGAGACTGATAACTCTAAAACTGCGTTGAGAACGATATACAGGAAACTCGAGTTACAGGATAAGTCTTTTAGTTTGATTAATGCCTCCGTAGTATTCAATGATAAGAAATCCAATTAGAGCGACATACATGAGGAGCGCCTTACCTATTATATCGAATCGTGAAAGACAGTCCACGTCGCGATTATGGTTGACACTATATGACGCATTAGGAACACAGTTAGATTGGAGTACGACCTACCATTCCTAGACCGATGGTCAGGGTGAGCATACCATCCGACATTAGGAGGCCTACTTAGGACAAGCACTATTGATTTTGGAGGAAACATGAATGCACCTCATTCTTAGTTGAATCTTCTCTTTGGATATCTATTAGTTGTTTATTTGAAAGCGATCCAAAATTGAGCCAATCCTTCAAAAATGTTGAGTTTCTTTTCTTACAACTTGGTACTTAACTTAATCTCATGACAGTTCTTGTTTGATGAGTTGTGAAGTTAAGTTAAGTTCAAGTTGTTCTGTAGTTTAAGGACAGGTCCAACTTGATTTTAGCATAATCTCATGACAGTTCTTGTTTGATGAGTTGTGAGATTAAGCTGAAATCAAGTTGTTACTGAGCTTAAATTTGTGGTTTAGCTTAATCTCATGACAGTTCTTGTTTGATGAGTTGTGGGGTTAAGCTAGATTACAGTTGAGGCTCAACTTAAACTACCGAAAAGATGCCTAAGGTTTTTGACGGCTTCACTCGAGGACGGGAAAGCTTGCCTTATTGTGTGATATTTATGTGGTTTCATTTTTGTGTGATTTCTAGTGGTTAGGAAGTATTGATAGTACCAATTGGGAAGTAGCACCCGGTACTATTTGGATTGACACCCACACCCTTACCTTCTGTGTGCAACCAAATCAAAGGGTGAATACTATCCGAGCAAGCTCAGACCTTTAGTCAATTGAATTTTGAGGACAAAATTCTCTTAACGGGGATAGACTATAACAACCCGCAATTTTTCCATGGTCCTTACCCATTGTTTGTATCGAGTCACTGTGGCCTAGAATGAAGCACGTCGCGGCTTGGCACAATAATTAGTTTAACAACGCGAAGTAAATTAAATTTTGACACCTTGGGACAAGAATATGCATATTTGTAGTCGTTTTGAGTGGAAAATTTTTCTAAAAATAACGAAGCAACTTGAATGAACCCGAAGAATGGTGGTGACACATTTTTCTAACCTCGATTGAGTTTCATCAAAAATAAGCAAGAAAGCGTCATATTTTGGTTTTACAAACGTATTTGTTATCAAACTCGATGGAAAAACATTTTTAAGACGAACGATAACGATTAAAAATTTAATCGGTGATGTTTAACATTTTTCGAGAATAAAAACTAGTAGCCTCGAGAAAGAATAATAAAAATTATTCCGTTAGTCCTTGCCCGACTCCTCAAACGAAATAAAAATAAAACACAAGGACCATTTTGTAAAATTCTGGTTTATATACCAAAAACCCTAACCCTCTTCTTCATTTTCATTTCTTTCTCATCTCATAAACTCTCTCTCCCTCCTCCATTTTTAACCGCCACCGGCCACTCAGGAACCACCACCACCGCCGCACTTACAACTACACCACCACCACCAAACTTAATCTTTTGCAACCCTCATCCCATTTCTACATAGTACGCGCCCAAAAACCCTCACCCCACCATCACACGCGCCACCACTTAACTTTTCCGACCAAGATCTAGTCTCATTCGAAGGTTTAAAAGGTGGGTAACACCGAGTCACTCGTGGTTGTGACTCGGTGTGAAATAAACTCAAAATATAACGATTTTCTTTTATTTTTTATTCGAATGGGTTCTAAAACAAATGGGTTTTATGTTTTTATTAACAAAGAAACAAGATAAGTTTGGTATCCGGGTTTGTTTGTGAGTCGAGTCGCATCAGTAGTGAGCTTAGGCTCACGTTGCTACTTTTCTTTTTTATTTGTTTCATTTTTTTTGGTGTTGTCTTGTTGCTGCCATTTTTGGCCGAGGGTTAGGTTTAGGATAGTGGATTTGTTGAAGCAAAACAGTGGGTTTAAATGTTGTGTTGTTGTTATTTTGTTGTTGTTGATATTAGCTATTCTGCGGCTGTTGGATTTTGTTGACTAGTGTTGGCTGTTGGTTTGTTGTTGATGTTGTTAATGGTATTATATTTGCGGCTACTGGAATTGTTGGAGAGTAATATTTAGAGTAGTTAAGGTTGTTGTGGTGCCGAGAGATGGAGCCGAGACCATTAGGGTCTCGGCCTTGTCATATTCTGGTTATTGTTGTTTGCGTAAAAAGGCCGAGAGATGGAGCCGAGACCATTAGGGTCTCGGCCTTGTCATATTCTGGTTATTGTTGTTTGCGTAAAAAGGCGGAGATTAGGTTAGTAACGTGTCGTAGTCGGCCGTTAATTGTTGGAGTTTGAAATTGCGGCAAAACATATTGTTATGGGCATATATTGTTACATGTGATTGTTTTGAGCCAAGTCGAGCGTCGCCAAGCCTTTGTAGTCTCGTTGTGGCATCGACAAGCCAAAAGTACCATTTAGACTAATATTGGGCTATTTGACTATTGAGGATTGATTATTGACCCGAGTTTGTTATAAACTCGGGCACGTGACTCGAAACAAATGATAATTCGTGAAATGATTGTTTGGAAAACATAAATATATATATACTACACATGAAAATAAATAATAAAGGTTTGTACGGTAAATATTAACTAACGAAACTTATTGTTATTTAATATTTAACGGAAACTAATAAATGAAAAAGATGGAATGTTAAAATGGAAAGTTTTTATTTAATGTGAATTATTAAATGTTTCGAGGGCACGCAAGATAAGAGGTATTATTAGAGTAGTATTGAGGATATTATAGGATTAATGTTATGTTGACGAATCAGATAAGTATCCGACCATTCGTTCAAGTAACATATTAAGTCTTATGGATTTATCACTAAATTTTTAGGTTGTCATAGAGATTGTTTTGGAGTATTGTTTCAAAATGTCGTGTTGCTATATGAAGTTTACTTTGAGTCGTTTACGTCTAGGTCATTTTGCTTGGCGTGTGTTCACTTGAGTCTAGGTCGTGTCGTCACTACACACCCGTTGATACCAAACGCTAGTAACTAATATAAGAAAGAGATTTTGGAAATTTAAAAGGAATCTACTTGGGATAGTTAGCTTTTGGAACTTTTACATTTGGAGATTATGTTAAGGCGAGTTTACATTATTAGGTTGTGCCGACTCCGTGAGTGCCGATACTTGAGAGCTGCCGAGTACTTTACTTCTGTAGATCTTGTTGTGCTTTGCTTGCTTGAGGTGAGTTCTCGTAGCCCCACTTTTTAAGGTGTTTTTACTTTGGGGTGGAAATGGTACTCAATGTTTTAAATGTTTTCATGCTGTGATCTACTGTTTTCATGATTTTGGACAATATGTGCGTTTGATTGCAATATGTGCCCTTTTGTGTGAATCAAATTGTGCGGACACTATCTAGGTGATTATCATTGTGTGGATTTATTTTGTTGTTTATCACTTAAGACATTAAGTTTGTGTAACAACTTCTGACTTAATTTCATGACAGTTCTTGTCTGATGAGTTGTGAAATCAAGTTAGATCCAAGTTGTTACATAGCTTAATGTTTTGGATGATAGAACTAAATTTGTGCGGTTTCTATATTGCGTGGGCATTATGTGTGTTGATGCGATTACATGCTGCGACGTGTTTTGTTTTGTGCAACCTGTATTTAGCAACCTTGTGCAACCGTATTTAGCAACCTTGGTATATAACTTTGGGAAAGTGACACCCAGTATATCTTTTGGGAAATGGCACCCAGACTAAGTGTGAATCAAGTATGTGTGTTTTCAGGATTGTGATAGTTTGGGATCGTTATTATGTGCTCATATTTGTATATCATGCTCACTATTGTCCTACGCTATTATTCACAGCTCAGTGGTCTTACTTTTAAACCTACGAGCTCACCAACATTATGTTGACGTTTTCTAGTACCATTTTCAGGTGTTACTAAAGTTGCTTAGAAGGTTGAGTATTGACTGGCTTAGCAAGACTTAAGACAAGACCCTCCCGGGGTATATCTCGTGGAGTTGCATTTGATACTTCCTAATGACGTTGTTTAACTTTGAGACTTATGTTTATCTTGGATCTTTATACTCATCCCTGTTGTGGGAGTTTGCGACTATTTTTGGTCTTATGTTATACATTTAGTTTTCTCTATTGTGACACCTTGTGTTTCTTGACTATGAGGTCATACCCCGTGAAATGCCATTCCGCTGCGCCATTTTTGGGGTGTAACAGAGGTACGCTTCAGTGTCTCAATCCTAAATTAAGGAGCGAAAGCTTCTTACTTTTGAGTAGAATTAACCAGAATTTTCTAAAGTTTTTCAAAATTCTGCTCAAAAGAACAAGTACGCCCTTGTTAAGGGGGAGTACTTGAAACGAAAATCTTTGTTCAAACCAAGAAAGTTCTTGTTGATTATTCTTCCCATAAACCTCAAAAAGCATATTTTAATCAAAAGTTTTCAAAAACAACATGAATATGCTATTTTTGAGGGGGAGAATATGTAAGTGATTAAAATATGGTAAATAAAAGTTGAAATCTCGTATGAGCTCGACTCAGGAATTGTACCCTCGAATTGACGATATCAAAAGTCAGTAATCGAAAAGACATGTCCTGGACGGGTAATAATTTCAAGCTAGTTTATCTAGTGATGTAAACGTGTCTCGCAACGATCATGTTCATTGAAAATCAATCAATTCTAAAAGTGTTGTCTCTTCCCGACATGTGCAAATTTACTTTAAACACTTATAAGCACATGTTAAGGGGGAGTATTTCTGAAAAATACAAAACTCTCAAAGTGTAAACAATATAAGTTTTACACTCATAAACACTTTGAGAGATTTTTCAAATGATTGGTTTTATGGCAAACATAGGATAGTCATGGAGATATAAGGTGACTAAGGTTAGGAAACCGTCCTATGATCCGCCAGAGCCAGAGGGATCTACCCAAGGACAATACCAATAGTTTAGAACTAGAAAGTCCTAGGTATGATTGAAAAAGGAGAAAAGAAATGAAAGAAGAAAGAAGGGGTTGAAGAATGAAAAAGAAAAGTAAAGAAAATGGTGAAAAGAAATAGCCCTCCATTTGTTCAACCTTAGGGCAGAAACCGGGTTCAACTCATATGCTACTAGTTGTCACTAAGGTGACACTGGTATTGAAGATTAAGCCATCATGGACCCAGTGACGCACTGCACTAAACCTTCTTGCCACTCAGGTGTCTTTCAAAAGACACTTGTTTCATTTCTCACGGAGAACCCTTCATTATCTATCGACCTCTCATTCCGAGATGTGTTGATATTGAAAAAGAGGCAATCTGCTCCATGCCTCCGACGACTAAAATCAATAAGCACTTAATCGAGTCTAGAACCACGAGATACATAAAAGATCTCATAGGAACATGTTGATGCAAATAATGTTCTAAAAACGTTATTTATATCTTTCGATTACTTCACGTTTTGAGGATGACAAAATGTGAACTCACGTTACGTTAAAATTAACGTTAACAAGCTTTTAATCGGAAGATCCCGTTTCTACGCAAATGACTCTTGAACAAAGTTACAACTTGAACTAGTGATCAAAGAAGTGAATTCATGTTTTGAAAATTCACATTTTAAATGGGACAAAACATTTTTTTCAAAAATACACATGACAAATTATTTTTGAAATATTAAGAAATGTTTTAATGGAAAAATAAGTTTGAAAATCACAACAGCTATTTTTCCCCCCAAAATCAACTCCAACCTTCCCCAAATAAGTTTTCACCAGAAAAGACAAAATTTGGAGCGTCCTAGTCTACCACGGCTCCACGGTACCGTTAAATTTAACGGAGCCGTGGGTCATTTAGTGGAGCCGTCCATACCATTTTGAATTGTAACGTTCAGATTTTCTTTGCCTATAAATACCCACCTCTTTCACAGTTTTAGGCACCCTTCACACACAGAAAAATCCCTTAGTCAAATCCTCTCACACCTTTCACTTCTTAGGGTCAATTAGATTAGTTTTTCTTTGTTTCAAGAGTGATCCAATCATCCTTCAAGTGATCCTCTTCATACCTCTTCACTAGCAAGAGAAGAACACAAGTATCCAAGTTGATACAAGGTGTTGTCATCCCTCTTCATTGGCAAGAGAAGAACTCAAGTAATCAAGAAGATACTAGAGTTATAGTTGATAGGTTTTTGTAACACTTGTTACAACCTTGTTGTGTCTTAGCATACATCAAGTTTATTTTCTTTTTGTGAGTGAGAGTGAAAATCAAGTGTGATCTATAGAGATAGTGAACATCTCTTGAAGCCATTGGGCTTGTGTGATTGATCAAGAAGATCAAGGGTCATTAGGTTAGTGTTAGTCAAGTAGAGTGAAGTGAGTGTTGATCATTGTGATCGTGTTGAGATCTTGGTGATCTCTTGAAGCCATTGGGCTTGAGTGTTTGGTCACGTGGACCTTGGTAGATTGGTGCTAGCTAAGATTAGCACTCGACATCTAGCTTAGTGTCGGAAATAGGATAAGCGACGTGTACGGTTTTCTCCGCCTGAAGGGAGGTTGTTGATATAGTGTTTGAAACTCTCGAGTGTGGTGCTCGGGGAGTGGAGTAGGGCGAAGAAGAGCTTCGTAGCCGAACCACTATAAATCCCCTGTCTCGGTTTGAACTTTCCAACTCTACTCTTTACTTTGATTTGTTATTATTACTTAGCTTAGTGTGTAGTTCATATTTGTGTTGATTGATTACACATAGAGTTCGAATCAAAGTTTCCAATAGCATACTTTTAAAACAAGATTTTTAAAAGAAGTTTTTAAACCGGTAAACTATTCAACCCCCCTTCTAGTTTCCCACAGAACACTTAACATTGTTACACTGGTTGTTCAACAAATGGAACACCAGTCGTAAATTATAAGACCCTACGCAGGTCTTAGTAATCTGCCGAGAACATTCATGAGAGAATTTAAATATTGTGATTCTCAGTGATTGAATGAAAATCCTGCCAGGGTCAACATCAAACAGCCCTGACAACAGGTCACTTCGGTAATCCCCTGTGGATTACGCTTAGTGGTTCCAAACGGTCTACAATCGTGGAGTGATACTTCGGTATACTTCAGCGACTCATCTGAATCATTGATACACTTCGGTGTATCTTCCGTTTCAGGAACGGCCTTGGGTAGGATTAGAGAAAGTCTTCACACTATGCTGTTGACAATCTCGAAGTCCGAATCTGTAAGTGCCGGATGATTTATTGCTAACTGTTTACCTGCAGGAAATCATGGAGACCAGGAATACCACCATCACCATTCCATCATGCTCATACCCCGAAGAAAAGTTCTCACAAAGACTAAAAGATAACAAAAGTTCAAAGAAATTAAAGAAAAGTCAAAGATCAAGCATTACAAACTTTCACAAGTCAAAGATTGAAGCTTATGAAGTGAGAACCACTTGAAGAACAAAAGTCAAAAGACATATGAGCATGGTGAAAAAGACGTAAAAACACCAGGATTAAAGAATGTTGGTGGAAGGCAGATCATTACTTTACCATATCACATAAATCAAGAACAAATAACAAAGATCCAAATGACGTCGAAGCCAACGAAGCAAAGATGACGTCAAGCAACCTTGATGACCAATACTTAGGGGGAGATTGTTGGGAACACGTCTTAGATTATCAAGTATTGATCATATTATGTAATAGGTTGCTTAGGCCTTTATGTTAGTTTTATGGCTCGGCCTATGTAGAAGGCCCATGGGCCGTGTCCATTTATTTAGTTTATTTTACTTTGTTAATTAGAGCAAAAGCCCTTTCTTATAGAAAACTATAAATACCCCTTCCATTGAAGGAAATAGGTGTTGGTTAATGTGATTTCATTTTGTCATTAGTCTTATGCTTAACCTTTCACTCTCTCTCTACAATTAAGTAACCTTGTGTGATAAACTTGTGAAACAACAAGGAGTAAATAGTAATAGATGTCAGGCTGAAATCTTGTTTTACAAATTGCACTTGTTTTACACGGAATTTTTTTATTTGATTTTATCTAATATATAAGTTTTGGAAGTCACTAAAATTCTTGTCAAAGTCATTGACATTGAAGTCTTGGGTTAAGCCCGACCCCAGCCGCGACTTTAGCCAGTTTCACTTCCGACCAATCAAATATACGATTTTGGTCAACTACAACATGCTTGCCACGATATATATCCGATTTTTTTTAGTAAAATATAAATTTTAACCCCTAAACAGTGGGCAAAATTATAAAGAAAATCACGACATGGACATTTTTATTTTGAAGTGATGAATTCGGGTTTAAGTTTCTTTTGTGTACACTTTTTCTAATTTGACTATTAAATGAGAAAAGGTTTTTTTATGCTGAGGTTATTTGTGGAAGACGGGTTTTTGACTAAGACGTACGAGCCTAATCAAGGTGTCCTCGAGACCTTTTCTAATCCTTTTCATGGCCATCATCAAATATGTAAAAAGTGAGTTTGAACATTAAATCTCTTGCGAGGAAGTCAAATCACTTACCGTGAGGGTGGTAGTGGTGGTTAAATAAAATTATAAGAACAGTTGCTTGCAATTTTTTTGTCGCACTTTTGTAGACATCAATTTCTTCAGCAATATGTAGCTGTAATGACAAAGCGTAGTTTTTAGGCTATGTGTTTTACGTCGACCTTATAATGGCTTAAGCTTTAAAAAAAAAAGCTAGCTTATAAAATATGGGCAAATTTACGTTTGTCAGGTTTATAGAGTCTTTTATATGATATAAGCATCTATAAGCCTAAATCAGTTGAAACGGGCTTATAAGCCTACATAAATACTCTCAAAATCATAGTAATAGATTAATACGTAAAAGCTTGAAATATATGTGAATTTAATTTGATGTATTTTTAGGTGATTTTATAATAATAATATTCAGCGCAAACTAATTCTTCAAACATTTTAATGAAAAAATTAATTCTAGCTTATAACATAAGCTCCAACCTTAGCCCAGCTCCAGCATATTTTACCAAACTTACCCTTCGTCGCACTTTTGTATGGGGCATGTTATACATACCCTCCTTATGTGCTATATGTACAAACCGCGAAATATATGGTAAACCGTCCGAAACTTGCAATCATTGGATACCCTCCTTGAAGGTCCTTATAAACCCCCCATATACAAAATTTCAAATATTTAAAGAGAGCAGCTCTTCCTGAACTCCACCACGATCAGTAAATAATAGGGTATCGTCACAGTTCACAACATTAATAGTCTTAACATTGGTCCGAACAACCTATCAAATTTGGCTAAACCATTCTTATCGAAACTACAGGCACAGAAATCCAAGATGGGCAAGCCAGGAAACAATAATAAATAATTGTAATTTGCCTGTCCACGTTGCGAACCAAAAGTTTAGAAATAAGATGACTCTGGGCAAATTAACAAACCGCAAGACAAACTTTATTTACTCTGATAAAAAAAAATTACGCGTTGTGACAAACTGAGACAGCGCCAATAAACGTTTTTTTATATTTATATATGTAATCTTTGTAAAAACAGCTACTTGGAATTAAAAAAAAAAAAAATCGAAACATTAACTGAAACATATGAAACAGTACAAAACATAACATATTTAAAGTATCTGCTCAGATTTATGAATTTCGATCTCATTGATTCAAAAGAATCTCTGAAGTCTGACATGTGATAGATTCATAATTCATCAAAGCAGACAATATTGAAATAATTTGATAAAAAAATTAATCAACAAGAATAATTCAACATAACATTCGAATAAGAAAATAAAAAAAGAGGAGTAAAAATGGAGATCAGAAATGGTTAAAAGTTGATCGTCACGGTTTATTCAGAAACACGGACCAATATATTCTTCAGCATCTCCCCATTATTTAATAAAAATATTTTGACCATAAAACATTAAAACTAAAAAAATAAATGTCGATCATCAGAGACTTAAATACTAGTAATCACGAATGGGAATTCGCTCATTTTGTTGCAGTTATGTTCCTCATCATCTGATACAACACATTACATATATATATCACCAAAAAAATAATAGAAAAAAAGTAATTAATTAGAAAGACACCAGAGTAGCTGCTGCATTTAAAGGTTTTGATAAACCCTAGTTTTTTATTTGAGATGTTGAAACTTGGTGATAGCATTTATAGAGCGTCTGTGGGTGACGTTTGCTGTTAAAGAAGCCCTATTACTATTGGGCTGGTATAAGATGGGCCTTTACAAAAGTTTGGATGGCTAGCTTATGCCATATCATATCCAAAAGTGACAATTGAGTATTGGCAGGGGTGTCATATGGGTCGACCCGACCCGACCCGAACCCGATAAGGCCTTATAGGGTCGGGTCTATCGGGTCCAATATACCTTATCGGGTATATCGGGTCAACCCGATAACCCGATAGCGTTATAGGGTCGGGTTTCGCGTTTTAGCTAATTTGTTATCGGGTTAACCCGATAGACCCGATAAGACCCATTAATAAATTTAAACATCTATAGGTGTGGGTGTGTGGTGGTTTGTTATCGTCTTCTGTTCTATTTCATTCAATGCAAAGTCACACTATAAATACTGAAAAGAAACAACAATGCTTTCCTAAATTTGAGGAACAAATAAAGGGAAAAAATCATTAAATAGTAATGAAGTTTCATTAGCGTTCCAATTTAGTCACTCATACTTTTTTTGGTGAGGTTTAACCACTCAAGTTTCAAAAGTGTTCCATTCTTATGTAATTTTTATGTTTGAGTGACCAAAATGAAACAGTTCTCAAACTTCGTTATTATTTTGTGACTTAGATTTTTCTTAAGTGTGCATAAGTTGGTTGTACATTTAGTTAGTTGAGATTAGTGAAATTCAGGGGGTGAGTGTTTATTATCAAGGTACAACCAAACAATGAAGTTATTTTAAACATTTACACAACAATGGAACACTTTTTAAACTTGAGTGGTTTTTGTGGTTAATATAAAGTTCGAGTGACTAAATTGGAACAGTGGTGAAACTTAGTTACTATTAGGCAACATTTTTCCACAAAGGGAAGATCGTGGAAGCATGGATAACTAGAAGGGAATATGTTGCCTAATAGTAACAAAGTTTGATGACTGTTCCAATTAAGTCACTCAAACTTTAAATTAACCACAAAAAACCATCCAAGTTTCAATAATGTTCCATTATTGTGTAATTGTTTAAAAAAAACTACTTTTAAGATTTCATATGTGCATTATTTGGTTGTACTGTAACAATAAATGCCCACCCCCTGAATTTCACTAACTCAAACCACCTTAATGTACAACCAACTTATGCACAAGTGAAAAAAGATATATGACATAAAATAATAACCAAGTTTGAAAAGTGTTTCGTTTTAGTCACTCAAATATAAAAATTACATAATAATAAAACACTATTCAAACTTTGAGTGACTAAAATGGAACACTTTTCAAACTTGATTATTATTTTTTAATCAAATAAAAGTTACAGTGACTAAATTGGAACAAAACTGAAAGTTGGTTACTAAAACAATAGTGTTCCCTTTATTCTTCCTTAACTCATGCATGCAATGCAACTAACAAATTCTAACGTGCATGTGGACTTCTTCTAAAAATGCATGTGACAATAACATAACTAGTTGACCCATTCCTCCTAAAGACTTGGACTTCGTGGGTCATTGTATTGGACATTGTAATCGTATCAGTATACCTCTATATGCATATTTGTTATATTAATGAAACTCTTTTAGTTAATTAGTGCGTTGGCTCTAATAATTATCATATCTGTATTTATGTTTCTTGGCTTTCAGTCCTGTATATTGGTTTAAGCATAGCTTGAAAAAAAATCGGAACGGAGTTAAAAGATCGGGGTGTAGCGGTTGATGTTGTCAACTTCGGTGACCACCAAGGACCTAGGCCTGGAAGGTATAGCCATATAGGGTGTGGCATCTGATGACTGAGAATCCTAATTAACGGTTAGGCTCTAAATTTGATAAAACATACACAAAAAAATAAAAATAAAAGTGGCGTCGTTGCAATTAAACCACAAGTAGACCAATCAACGATAGACGTAAAGATATGAATACCTCAGAAATGTTGAACCCTTTATTGTACCATTTGCCATCGTACCACTTCATGTGTGGCCTTACTTTTGAGCATATAAATGCTCTTTCCTTCTTACTGTGTTCAAAGAACACATTATACAAACAAACACATGGTCGTGGGCCTTGTAAATGAAGTTTGAAATACAGTCACATTCATATCACTAAGCATTTTTATAGTCTAACCCGATAACCCGATAAGCCAAACCCGACAACCCGCAACCCGATAGCTTATCGGGTCGGGTTTCGGGTTAGTTTTAATTTTTTCAAAACCCGATAGACCCGACCCGATAGAGGCTTATCGGGTCGGGTCGACCCGATTGACACCCCTAATTGGCAGTGTGTCATGTCCAATGATAGGCTAGAGGCGCCTTTTTTTTTTTTTTTTTTTCATTTTTTTCATTTTTCATTTTTTAACCAAACCGGTTTAAAATACGGTTTCGATTTCAGTCAAATAGTTAAAAACCTGTTTTGGGAGATAAAATGTCCGGTTTAAATCAAGAATCGGTTCAAACTAGTTTTACCCAGAACCGGTCCGGCTTAAACCGGTCCTCAAACCGGTTGACAACCAATGCAAACCGGTTTCTAAACTTGCGGTTCGGTTTTTTAAAAACCGGTTTTTTTTAACTGGTTTTAGGTTTTTTTCGAATCGGATCGATTTTTGATTTTTTTGTTCCCCTCTACAGTGGGGGATCGCATTTTCTTCTCATGGACTCTATTGAAGTTGCGTACAAAACCACCAAATTCCTGATTAAAGGATCTGTTGATTAGGCCAACAGCAATTTCTTGCGCGTAAGGATATCTGAGTGCCTCTAATTGGTCCATGTAACTTTTCATTAACAATACATGGGCACTCACGGATTTACCATCTTCCTGCTTATAGCTGTAGAGCATCAATCAAATCATACAATTCAACAGCTGGAGGTTTCTGATGAAGCGAAAAGTGTACCGCTTTTAGGGGGTCATTTAAGCCCTAAATCGTATTTATTTGATCAAATATTGCCCTAAATCGTTCCTTTTGTCATTTTAGGTACTTTTGAGAAGAAATCTGGAAAAGGAAGCATTTTGAACGTTTTTGGAGCATAAAAGTGAAGAAAACGACAAAGTCTCAAAATTATGCTGGAAAGTACCTTTGACGGCGTCAGGGATTGGTCCAGACGGCGTCATGGCTTGGCAAAAAAGGTGGATATGAAAATTACTCATGATAAGCCAGAGAATTTTGCATGAAAAATCTGACGGCGTCACCCTTTGAAGTGATCAAGGTCGTCACGGTTTAAATTAAAGAGGGACGGCGTCAAGCTTATTTCTGACGGCGTCAAGCTTTGATAAGCCAGAGCGGATTTTGGAGGTCTAAAGAGGGACGGCGTCAGGAAGGCCATCCGGGAACCCTAAAAAGCGGCGAGGTGACGGCGTCAGGATCTACAACGTGACGCCGTCAGCCCTTAAACTCTATATATAGTTTTGCAATTTTTTGTCATTAGTGTGGAACTTATTGTGTGTAACTTTGGAGGAGAAACCCTAAGACGAATTTCTGCCATTTTTAAGGGTTTTCATACCCTTGGATCTCCCATGTTTAATTGAAGATAAGTGTTCATTTAATCAATCAATATGTCTATGTGTTGTTTGATTATATATTGTTCTTGTCTTTTGATTAACATGCTAGGCTAGATTTATCTTGTGTTTGCTTAGATCTAATGAAACCTAGCTATTGATTATTGGTTATTAGTGTGTTATTAATTGTATTGGATGATTGTTCATCTATGTTAGGCTTAAGAAAACTGGCTAACTTCCTATACGGTAACTTGCTTGAACGTCTTAAGAAACATGAACCAATGCGTACTAAGGTTTTTATGGTTGTATTTAATGCATGAGCGAATTCTAGTGATCCCATGTTAGGAGCTTCTTAGCCGGCTCGACATAGGAGTGAAGTAGGAGCTTATAGAGTTGGGGAAGTACGTACGCCACCCCACGATTGGTATTAAGGAATACACCCGTCATCCACGCAATTAATACACACTAATCAACCGGTAAAAGATAGTTAGGGAGTAAGGAAATCTAAGTAAACACATTTCTCTCCACATAAGTTTTACCAACCTTTTCATTTTCGTTATTTTATTTTATTTGCATTTGTAGTTATTTGGGTTAGTTGACTAGCAACTAATTCCGCCCACTCCTTCAAACCCGAGATTTTACTTGCTTTCATAAAAATATAAAAATACAAAAATAATCTTCCTTCACCCTTAGACCTAATTAGAGTAGTTTTTCATACCTAACGAACACTATTCCCTGTGGAGAACGATCAATCCCCCGTACTTACCACTACACTATACTACATCGGTCAGGTACACTGCCTGGTGGGGTTGTAAGCCTCTTGAGATCCCTCGAGAGGTAAAACCTGTTGTAAGGTTGCAAAACCACGCATCAAGTTTTTGGCGCCGCTGCCGGGGAATAGTTATTGTTTAGGTTGAATTTTTATTTTATTAGGTCTACTCACTAGATTCCTTTCTAGTGAGATTTTTATTTTATTTTTCTAGATTTTCTTTAGTCTATCTTTTTTCTTCGTTTCTTTGTTCGTAACCATTACCATCCAACATTATGGAAGGTGGTAATATCCTCGATCCCAACAACCCACCACCACAACAACCACCACTACCTCCTAGAGCCCGTACCTTAGGAGACTACTCTCGTCCTAGCCACCATGGCTATCGAAACACCATTGAGCTCACTTAAGGAGCCAATGTCACACCCTTGCGATCCGACACCATCCGGTTGGTGCAAAGCGGATGCGCATTCCATGGACTTCGTTCTGAAGATCCTAATCAACATCTCAAGGACTTTCTAAAAATCGTTGATTCCATAGACCTTGATGTTGCCACTCGAGAGACGACCCGACTACGTCTCTTTCAATTCTCTCTGCGGGACCAAGCTAGTCAATGGCTAGAACGTCTACCCGCAGGATCCATCACCTCTTGGGATGATCTCACCACTCGTTTCTTTGCTCAGTTTTTCCCACCCGGAAGAACTACCAAGCTAAGGAATGATATCTTGATGTTCCAACAACGTCAAGGCGAAACCCTCTACGAGGCATGGACTCGATTCAAGGACTTACTCCAAAAAGTCCCTCACCATGGCATGGATCCTTGGCTACAAATCCAACGATTTTATGATGGCGTAAACCATCAAACTCGAAGAACCATAGATTACGCTGCCAATGGAAGGCTGAGCAGGCTCAGTGTCGATAAGTGCTGGGAAGTCATTGAAGACTTAGCACAGTACGAAGAAGAAGAATGGAAAGACTCAGCGTTCTCGGAAAAAGGGATTTTAAATTGCATGAGTGCAACCCAAGAACAGCTGTTCGAAAACATAAAAAAGCAGGTTGAGAGATTAATAAAAGCTGAGACACCTACGGCTGATGAAAATCCCGATGAGTGCGTGAACACAATTGGTAAACATATGTTTCATCAATTCTCACGACAAGATGAATTTGAAGGGATAATGCTAACTTTCGTGAACAACCAAGAGAGACGGATCCAGGAATTAGAGACTCAATTGAAAAACACCCAAGATATGTTCATGGAACTAGCAGAAAAATTTATCGCGAGAATAAAGGAGAAAATTAGTGATGAAGCTTCACACAAAAAGATCGAGAAGATCTTTGAACTCCCGGTCCCTAATAAACCATACAACGAATGGGATGATGAAACCCTTCTCCCCGAGCCTTCACCTTTAAAACCCTCTTATCCATTTGGATCCCCTCGCGAGAAAGAGAATTCTCAAGATCATAGCATTTTCGTGGGAAGCATGGTTGTCACGCTCCCTAACTTTCATGAAGCTAGGAAACGATCTTTTGGCTTTAAGCCAGGCGTGAGAAGAACTCAATTAAAGCACACCCTCATTTCGAAAACCCCCTGGAAAAGTTCCTCTCACTCCCTGAATACCTGCCGTGATGGAAATTGGAACCTGAATGAGACGTCAACCGGCCCTTTCCAACATTTTACTACACCCCGTGACAGTAACAAAACATTTGACCCAGGAGGAACTTGTTAACGAGACTAACTATCAGGGTTATTGACCCTGACTAGCTGCTCCCTTAAAGTACAAGGGGCTCAATTGTAAACTGGCACAAAGTGGTAAATTACGCTGGTCTGACGGCGTCAGACTATGAACGTGACGCCGTCACCCCGTCTGCACAGCAATAATAACTTTATTTCCATCACTTTCATCACAAACCCCACAAACCATATCCACTCCAACCCCACCTACGAATTTCCCAGGACCAATTCGCCAACTTCTGCTACCAATCTTCACGTGGTAAGTAATTTGTACTCATTCTTTTCGCTTCAATTACTCATAGGATTCTTAAATTTCGAAAATCCCCAACTCATGAAACCCTAGGATTGATTCATGCTTAGAACTCATAATGTCCTTTAATTAGTGTTATTTAGCAATAATTAAAGCATTTGATGATTGGCAATCAAATGGGTCTATTCACTAATTGGGAGGCCACGAATTTGAACCATAACCTATGATCCAATCACCTATTTTGCTATAAAAAGGGGCGTTTGGTTTATAAGCTTAAAGTTTGGATATTGATTTTTCCCTCGTAATTTTGGATTTGAATTTGGTCGAACCTGACGGCGTCACCTAGCAAAGGGTGACGGCGTCAGACCTGTCTGATGCTCCACCAAATCTTTAATTCACATATTAACACTTTTGTTCCTCCTTGCTTTGTTCCAGATAATGAGTAAGCGTCAAAGACCTAGCCGAGGGAGTTCTTCCAGATCTCAACAAGAGAACTTTGGCGACACGGTCCTCAGTTGGGGTGTCTTTGATGACGATGCTGCCACAACTAAATACACCCAATTGCTACAGCATAAAGTTGAAAATGGGGCCGTGGTAGATTGGAGCTTTTTGAGGAGGGAAGGTCTTGAGCAAACCTTTCTTCAAAGCTTTCAGACGGATGAATTTACCGGCCCTCAGTGGGAAAACCTGTTTAGAATTCAAGAGCCGGTCTATGACGAATTGGTACGTGAATTCTTTGCCACTTTTCACTTTGACATGGCCGAGGCAAGGACCGATGTGGGTAGGACCACAATCTACTTTAGGCTGGGGGGTGAGCTTAGGACATGCTCGGTTACTGAGTTTGGATGGAGACTAGGGTTGTATAGTCAGCATGAAACCACTCAAGTAGGGTTCATGACTAGGTTGTTGCATAGGGAGTCAATGAGGAATGATTTTAGATGTTCCATGTTCTGGCCGATTATTGGGGATGGTGTGTACACCTCGACTACTGTGGCATCTCAAATCAGGGAACCTAGAGTTAGGTTGACCCATAGATGTCTCACCTACAGCTTGACAGGGCGCCACAGCTCTCACCACCGTGTCACTACTTCAGACCTCTTCTACTTGTACACCATTTACTCGAATGAGGTTTACTGCAACATCCCATTTTGGGTTGCTAGCTTTCTGCATGGTGGAGTTGGGGAAAGGGAAGGAGACAGGATTTATGGTGGGATGTTTATCACCCGGCTGGCCCGATCCTATGGAGTCCTCAGGCCCGAGGTCATGAGGTATTTGAGTAGTGGTGATGCATGCAGGACAGTGAAGGTTAGGTCCCTGAAGCAGATGGAGGTGGTTATGGAGATGCATGATGGGACCTTTATGTGGTATCATCCAGACGGTGATGAGGATGATGAGGAGGAGGAGCATCAGCAGCAGCAGCATGGGGGTTATGAGGCTGGTACAGCAGATTACTACCGGCACATGAGCAGAGGGGATTGGCAGGCTCACCAGGGGGCATGGATGGGCCAGGTTGATACTTGGAGGACCCGGGTGGACGAGAGGTTCGACTGGATGTATGATCACACTGTTCGTCAGATGCAGCATTTATCTACGCGTGATCAGTTGGACCCACACCTGCAGATTGACCCTTTCCCTGGACGTGAGCAGGACTACCCACCATATGGGTACTACGGGCATCTCCCTCCAGATTGACCCTTTCCCTGGGCGTGAGCAGGATTACACAATTTAATCTATGGTTGTATGTTCTGGAACAATTTGGTCTGTAATAGTTTAGGATAAGGCATCTTTTGGCCTTTAAACATTTGTGACATTGATTTTCTTTATTGCATGCAAGCCTTATTTGTTTGTTTATTTATTCATTTGTTTGTTTGATTTTATTTGTTTCCGTATGTGTGTTTAATTTTTATTATTATTGATTCATGTTCAAAAACTAAATTGTGAAAATGCTTTATCTTGTTTTTAACTTCGTCTTAACTACATATAAAGGTATTTTGCAAAAGATAAGTGTAAGGGAAATCCAAATCGGTTTATTAGAACACAAATGAACATGAATCGTAATAATAATAAATTAACATACATATTAGTATTTGTTTGAGTCAAATGCTTGTATCGAGTCATAATGATGTTTTGCAGGATTTCCAGGAAGTAAGGTAGAGGTTTTTCCAGAAATTTTCCGGAAACTTAACATGAAAATTCTGTCAGATCATTTCTGACGGCGTCAGGCTTTACAACCTGACGGCGTCAGATTTGAATTTTCTGAAATTGTTGAAAGTTTTGTTTTCATAAAAGTTTTTATTAAATCTATAACTTATAATCTCCAGGAATCTGCAAAATTATCATTCCACAAGCATTATATCCTTATATATAGAGTTTATCCCGCCGATGTTATGCAGGTTTTCGTGTTTGTTTTCTCAGGTTTAACAGGTTATTTTGGACAAGGAAATGTTTGTTGGATCAAGCTTTTGGCGATGCATTAGTCATAAAGCTTCTACATTCTCTTGGAAGAAGATCTAACCGTGTTACCACATTATCCACTGATGCGTGGTTTTGCAACCTTACAACAGGTTTTACCTCTCGAGGGATCTCAAGAGGCTTACAACCCCACCAGGCAGTGTACCTGACCGATGTAGTATAGTGTAGTGGTAAGTACGGGGGATTGATCGTTCTCCACAGGGAATAGTGTTCGTTAGGTATGAAAGACTACTCTAATTAGGTCTAAGGGTTGAGGAAGATTCTTTTTTGTGTTCTTATAATTTTATGAAAGCAAGTAAAATCTCGGGTTTGAAGGAGTGGGCAGAATTAGTTGCTAGTCAACTAACCCAAATAACTACAAATGCAAATAAAATAAATAACTGAAAATAAAAAGTTGGTGAGAAACTTATGTGTAGAGAAATGTGTTTACTTAGATTTCCTTACTCCCTAACTATCTTTTACCGGTTGATTAGTGTGTATTAGTCGCGTGGATGACGGGTGTATTCCTTAATATCAATCGTGGGGTGGCGTACGTACTTCCCCAACTCTACAAGCTCCTACTTCACTCCTATGTCGAGCCGGCTAGGAAGCTCCTAACATGGGATCACTAGAATTCGCTTGTGCATTAAATACAACCATAAAAACCTTTAGTACGCATTTGGTTCATGTTTCTTAAGACGTTCAAGCAAGTTACCGAATAGGAAGTTAGCCAGTTTTCTTAAGCCTAACATAGATAAACAATCATCCAATACAACTAATAACACACTAATAACCAATAATCAATAGCTAGGTTTCATTAGATCTAAGCAAACACAAGATAAATCTAGCCTAACATGTTAAACAAAAGACAAGAACAAGATAAAATCAAACAACACATAGACATATTGAATGATTAATTGATAACTTATCTTTCAATGTAACATGGAAGATCTCAAGGCAAAAAGCCTTGAAAAAGATGCTAAAATCGTCTTAGGGTTTTCTCCCAAAAATTCCACACTAAGCTCTCTCTTAATGACAAAAAATTAGAAAACTATATATAGATTTTTAGATCTGACGGCGTCACCTTATGGAGTGTGACGCCGTCACCTCGCCGCTTTTAGGGTTCCCGGATGACCTTGAACGTGACGCCGTCCCTCTTTGAATTAAGCCGTGACGCCCTTGATCAGGTTAAAGCGTGACGCCGTCAGAATTCACATGCAATTTTCACTGGCTTATCATGAGTAAATTTCACGTCCACCTTTTCTTGCCAAGCCATGACGCCGTCCAGAGTAAAATCTGACGCCGTCAAAGGTAACTTTTAGCCGATTTTTGAGACTTTGTCGTTTTCTTCACTTTTATGCTCCAAAAACGTCCAAAATGCCTCCTTTTCCAGATTTCTCCTCAAAAGTACCTAAAATGACAAAAGGAACGATTTAGGGCAATATTTGATCAAATAAATACGATTTAGGGCTTAAATGACCCCTTAAAAGCGGTACACTTTTCGCTTCATCAAATACCCTTACACTTGAGATTTGCTTGTCCTCAAGCAAATGCGCTTTTATTCTAATCAAAATACAAGTTAGGGGTCATTTAATGCAAACATAAAAGTAATTACAACAAATATTCGTTCCACTTCAATCATAATAAGCACGGAGATTACATACTAGCACCTCACAAGTAGTGTTTAGATACTCACATCTCTCAAGTGTCATCAAAATAAATCTCATAAATGAAAACGGATAATATCTCTCACTACCTGTCATAGCAAATAGATTACCATAGGCTTGGGAAAGGATCGAAAACCTCCTCCACTAGGCGTAAGCACCAAAGATAAACTATCAAAGAGGGCTTTTAAATGGGTTATAACGTTAGGTGTAGGGAAAAGGAAAACACGGTTTTATTGGATAAAGGATATTTTACTGGTGGCGAGTTAAAGATCTTGATCAATTACATGTACTATACAATGTTGCTAAGCCAAGACTCGACTCAATCTTAAGCTAGAAACAAAATAACAAAATAACAAAAACATAAAAATAAACATAAAATGAAACGGGATGGTAGTCCGTATGTTTTTTCTATTTTTCTTTTTCTCATTTTTTTGTATTTTTCTTGATTTTTCGTTTTTTTTTTTTTTTTTTTTTTTTTTTTTTTTTTTTTTTTTTTTTCATACACTATTGCCCTACCATCCAAAATAATACATCATAGGGGCATTGCATCCCCTTACACTTGAACTTTTACATAACTTTACAAATAACTAATCTAATGACTCGAATTAAGATAATTGAAAAACTTGGAGTACTTTTTAAAACATTTAGCACATATGGGGGTAATAAATGATGTTCTTCCCCATTACTCCATTACACTAGTACTTTACCCATGAGTCCCAATCGTCCCAAAACAATATGTACAAAGATATGACTCGACTTAGCAACCATGTAATCAATTAGATAATTAACTTGGGTTTGAACAAATGTTGTAACAATAATGCACTAAAGATAAGTGCATACAAGGTAGGCTAAGGCGATTTGGGTGTACATTTTAGTGGGGTGTAACAAATTCTTCCTTTAAGTAAAATGCTTAAAGGTCGAAACAAAAAGATAGGCTCTGAGGGGTGTACTAGGGGTATCGTGTACTAAAAATGAGTACAACGCAAAGGGTGTGGGAGAATTACTTGACCAATGTAGCCAAAGTAATTATAACAAAAACACAGGTGTAAAACAATGGGTTAATCCTAATGCCTCTTATCATGTAGTAAATCTAACTACACGAATGTAGTCTCACTTGTGGCCTTGGAATGGTCCTAACGCAAGTTCTAGAATCTAAGTGCTACCGGTACACACATCATAGCATAAATGCTTTTCCTACCAATTCTAGGGGCGAACCTCACATATTTGGGGGTGGAAAATTTTTTAGTGGTACGGTTTTTGTGCTAGTCATATAATTCCTATCCATGAGACGCTCATTAAGATCAAAGTTTCACTCCTATATGTTGTAAAAAATTTTAAATTTGGCACTAAAATTACCTTAACAAGTATTTCTCTCAGTTTTATTACACATCTACTATTAAACAAACAAAAATCAAGCGTAATAGCATTCTCTAAAATCGTACTTTTACCCTCCCCTTACACTTAAGATGAACATTGTCCCCAATGTTCAAATAACAAGATGTAAAAGCAAAAAGTAAAAGAATGAAATCAAATACTCCCCTGATTCGCTCGGTGGATAATGAAGTAACACGGTTAAATCTTCTTCCAAGGTAATGTTGAAGCTCCATGACTAATGCATCGCCAAAAGCTTGATCCAAAAACATTTTCTTGTCCAAAATAACCTGTTAAACCTGAGAAAACAAACACGAAAACCTGCATAACATCGGCGGGATAAATCTATATATAAGGATATAATGCTTGTGGAATGATAACTTTGCAGATTCCTGGAGATTATAAGTTGGAGATTTTAATAAAAACTTTTTTAAAAACAAAACTTTCAAAAATTTCTGAAAATTAAATCTGACGCCGTCAGGTTATAAACCCTGACGCCGTCAGAAATGACCTGACAAAAATTTTCATTTTAAGTTTCCGGAAAATTTCTGGAAAAACCTTTACCTTACTTCCTGGAAATCCTGCAAAACATCATTATGGCTCGATACAAGCATTTGACTCAAACACACACTAATATGTATGTTAATTTATTATTATTACGATTCATGTTAATTTGTGTTCTAATAAACCGATTTAGATTTCCCTTACACTTAACTTTTGCAAAATACCTTTATATGTAGTTAAGACGAAGTTAAAAACAAAATAAAGCATTTTCACAAATTAGTTTTGAACATGAATCAATAAGAATAAAAATTAAACATACATACGGAAACAAATAAAAACAAATAAAAACAAACAAATAAACACACAAAGCAAATAAATAAAATAAAGCTTGGGTTGCCTCCCAAGAAGCGCTTTTCTTTATTAACGAGTCTTGTAGCTAGACTCAAAGTCACTCTACCCTATATAAGTGAGCTCGTCATCGAGGACGTCTTTAGGGTTAAGCTTGGATTGAAGTTTCCTATTGGTCCGCTTAGTACGATATATCTTTTCAAACTTCTCTCCATCCGGGTCATACAATGTCATCTTAATATGCCATGACCCATCTCCATCTTTGGGTGGTTTGTCCCAATCCCACTTGTGATCATCCTCCTCACCAGTCCACTTATTCATCCCTAGGTTAATTGGCAAAACTCCTAGGAACTCAATCATCCTTCTAAAAACTAGAGGGTCTTCAAATGGATCCAATTCGGTGTCCCTAGCCAAGAGTTGTTCTAACCGTATGTGTCCGGTTCACAAAGTCCTCTTCTAGGTAAAATGGGCGTTGGGGTCCTATGAAGCCTCTATCTATCCAAGGTCCATATCTAGATGGTCTCCTATTCAACTCTAACCAATGGGGTGTCGGTTCATCACTGGTATCATAAGCATGTTTCTTCACATCATAGACTGACCAAGTATCTCCTTCTCCTACCGCTATCTTGGATTCCTTACAATCAATCATAGCACTAGCGGTTGCCAAAAATCCCCTACCTATCAACAAGGGGCATGTAGGGTCGCTAACCATATCAAGGACGTGGAAATCGGCTAAAATGGTTAGTTTTCCAATGTGCACTAACACGTCCTTAACTACTCCAACCGGGTAAGCAACACTCCCATCCGCTAAACCTATTATCACCTTGGTTTCTTCAAGTTTTCCTAGTTTTAGAGAGGTGTAGAGAGGTAACGGAAGTAGGTTAAGGCTTGATCCAAGATCGGCTAATGTGTCATAAGCCTCCGAATTACCGATCTTGCAAGGTAGAACGAATAAGCCCGGGTCATCTAACTTCTTAGGTAGTTTGTTTTGAACGAAGGCGGTCCCTTTTTCGCCTAACTTGAGCTTCTTCTCATCCAACACATCAACAACCGGACTTTCAAGGTGGAGCTCCTTGAATTCTTCGTCAAGGTTTTGAGTGGGAGGTGTTTCAACTATGTTGTTGACCAATTTGGATGTCATAACTTCTTGGTCATTTGGAACGACTTGGGTTTGTTTGAAACACGTGCTCATGGAATTGACCGAATAATATTGTGGACAAGAACTAGGGGACGAAACCGATGAAATAGCGTTGACGTTTAGTTTCGGGTTCTTGACCGTGTTGCTAGGGAGTGCTCCCATTTCTCGGTCATTGAGGGCTTTCAACAAGGTGTCAATCTTATTGGTCATCTCGCTTTGTTTTTGTTTGAAATCGGCTTCAAACTTGGCTAAACGAGCTTCTTGAGATGCCATAAATTGAGACATCAATCCTTCAAAGTTATTGGTACTACCATTGCCGGAAGGATTGTTGTTGAAAGTACGGTTCGAGTTGGAACCGCTTGATTGGAAACGATTAGGTGGGTTGGAAGAATTGGGTTGTTGTGCGTTTTGGTTTTGTTTCCACCTAAGGTTTGGGTGATTTTTCCATGAGGGGTTGTATGTATCACCGTAATGGTTTGGCTCGGGTTTGAAAGTGTACCACTTGTCTCCCGCTCCGTCGGTACGCGAGGATGCGTAATCCACAAAAGCTTGTTCGGGGAGTTCCATGCAATCACGAGTGTCATGGGGACCACTACATAATTCACATGAAGAAGTGATTTTGTTCACTTGGCTTGAAAGTTTAGGAGCCTCGTAGGATTTCATAAGAAACTTGACTTGGTCTTCAAGTTCTATGATCCTACGGTCGGAAGTGCTTGAATTGTTCAAAGGCAAAGATATTGCCTTGACCGTTTTACTCAAATCACGGGGATCACTCCAACTTTCGTTGTCATAAAGAGCAAGATCCTCTAGGAGAGCCCATGATTGTTCCGCACTTACATCACGTAGCTTGCCACCGGCCGATTGGTCAATGGTTTGCCTTGTGTAGAGATTGATATGGTCATAGAAGATTTGGACTTGGAGCCAAAGTTCTATGCCATGGTGAGGGACTTTTTGGAGTAAGTCCTTGAATCGAGTCCATGCCTCGTAGAGAGTTTCGCCTTGACGTTGTTGGAACATCAAGATATCATTCCTTAGCTTGGTAGTTCTTCCCGGTGGGAAAAACTGAGCAAGGAAACGAGTGGTGAGATCATCCCAAGAGGTGATGGATCCTGCGGGTTGACGTTCTAGCCACTGACTAGCTTGATCCCGCAGAGAGAATTGAAAGAGACGCAATCGGGTCGTCTCTCGAGTGGCAACATCAAGGTCTATAGAATCAACGATTTTGAGAAAGTCCTTGAGATGTTGATTAGGATCTTCGGAACGAAGTCCATGAAATGCGCATCCGCTTTGCACCAACCAGATGGTGTCGGATCGCAAGGGTGTGACATTGGCTCCTTGAGTGAGCTCAATGGTGTTTCGATAGCCATGGTGGCTAGGACGGGAATACTCTCCTAAGGTACGGGCTCTAGGAGGTGGTGGTTGTTGTGGTGGTGGGTTGTTGGGATCAAGGATATTACCATCTTCCATGATGTCGGATGGTATGGTTACGAACAAAGAAACGAAGAAAAAAGATAGACTAAAGAAAACCTAGAAAAATAAAATAAAAATCTCACTAGAAAGGAATCTAGTGAGTAGACCTAATAAAATAAAAATTCAACCTAAACAATAACTATTCCCCGGCAGCGGCGCCAAAAACTTGATGCGTGGTTTTGCAACCTTACAACAGGTTTTACCTCTCGAGGGATCTCAAGAGGCTTACAACCCCACCAGGCAGTGTACCTGACCGATGTAGTATAGTGTAGTGGTAAGTACGGGGGATTGATCTTTCTCCACAGGAAATAGTGTTCGTTAGGTATGAAAGACTACTCTAATTAGGTCTAAGGGTTGAGGAAGATTCTTTTTTGTGTTTTTATAATTTTATGAAAGCAAGTAAAATCTCGGTTTTGAAGGAGTGGGCGGAATTAGTTGCTAGTCAACTAACCCAAATAACTACAAATGCAAATAAAATAAATAACTGAAAATAAAAAGTTGGTGAGAAACTTATGTGTAGAGAAATGTGTTTACTTAGATTTCCTTACTCCCTAACTATCTTTTACCGGTTGATTAGTGTGTATTAGTCGCGTGGATGACGGGTGTATTCCTTAATATCAATCGTGGGGTGGCGTACGTACTTCCCCAACTCTACAAGCTCCTACTTCACTCCTATGTCGAGCCGGCTAGGAAGCTCCTAACATGGGATCACTAGAATTCGCTTGTGCATTAAATACAACCATAAAAACCTTTAGTACGCATTTGGTTCATGTTTCTTAAGACGTTCAAGCAAGTTACCGAATAGGAAGTTAGCCAGTTTTCTTAAGCCTAACATAGATAAACAATCATCCAATACAACTAATAACACACTAATAACCAATAATCAATAGCTAGGTTTCATTAGATCTAAGCAAACACAAGATAAATCTAGCCTAACATGTTAAACAAAAGACAAGAACAAGATAGAATCAAACAACACATAGACATATTGAATGATTAATTGATAACTTATCTTTCAATGTAACATGGAAGATCTCAAGGCAAAAAGCCTTGAAAAAGATGCTAAAATCGTCTTAGGGTTTTCTCCCAAAAATTCCACACTAAGTTCTCTCTTAATGACAAAAAATTAGAAAACTATATATAGATTTTTGGATCTGACGGCGTCACCTTATGGAGTGTGACGCCGTCACCTCGCCGCTTTTAGGGTTCCCGGATGACCTTCTTGACGCCGTCCCTCTTTGAATTAAGCCGTGACGCCCTTGATCAGGTTAAAGCGTGACGCCGTCAGAATTCACATGCAATTTTCACTGGCTTATCATGAGTAAATTTCACGTCCACCTTTTCTTGCCAAGCCATGACGCCGTCCAGAGTAAAATCTGACGCCGTCAAAGGTAACTTTTAGCCGATTTTTGAGACTTTGTCGTTTTCTTCACTTTTATGCTCCAAAAACGTCCAAAATGCCTCCTTTTCCAGATTTCTCCTCAAAAGTACCTAAAATGACAAAAGGAACGATTTAGGGCAATATTTGATCAAATAAATACGATTTAGGGCTTAAATGACCCCTTAAAAGCGGTACACTTTTCGCCTCATCATCCACCGAGCGAATCAGGGGAGTATTTGATTTCATTCTTTTACCTTATTACTTTTACATCTTGTTATTTGAACATTGGGGACAATGTTCATCTTAAGTGTAAGGGGTAAAGTACGATACCTTAGAGAATACAATTACGCTTGATTTTTGTTTGTTTAATAGTAGATGTGTAATAAACTGAGAGAAATACCTGTTAGGGCAATTTTAGTGCCAAATTTAAAATTTTTTACAACATATAGGAGTGAAACTTTGATCTTAATGAGCGTCTCATGGATAGGAGTTATATGACTAGCACAAAAAACCGTACCACTAAAAAATTTTCCACCCCCAAATATGTGAGGTTCGCCCCTAGAATTGGTAGGAAAAGCATTTATGCTATGATGTGTGTACCGGTAGCACTTAGTTTCTAGAACTTGCGTTAGGACCATTCCGAGGCCACAAGTGAGACTACATTCGTGTAGTTAGATTTACTACATGATAAGAGGCATTAGGATTAACCCATTGTTTTACACCTGTGTTTTTGTTATAATTACATTGGCTACATTGGTCAAGTAATTCTCCCACACCCTTTGCGTTGTACTCATTTTTAGTACACGATACCCCTAGTACACCCCTCAGAGCCTATCTTTTCATTTCGACCTTTAAGCATTTTACTTAAAGGAAGAATTTGTTTACACCCCACTTAAATGTACACCCAAATCGCCTTAGCCTACCTTGTATGCACTCATTTTTAGTGCATTATTGTTACAACATTTGTTTAAACCCAAGTTAATTATCTAGTTGATTACATGGTTGCTAAGTCGAGTCATATCCTTGTACATATTGTTTTGGGACGATTGGGACTCATGGGTAAAGTACTAGTGTAATGGAGTAATGGGGAAGAACATCATTTATTACCCCCATATGTGCTAAATATTTTAAAAGTACTCCAAGTTTTTCAATTATCTTAATTCGAGTCATTAGAATAGTTATTTGTAAAGTTATGTAAAAGTTCAAGTGTAAGGGGAATGCAACGCCCCTATGATGTATTATTTTGGATGGTAGGGCAAGAGTGTATGAAAAAAAAAAAAATGAGAAAAAGAAAAATAGAAAAAACATACGGACTACCATCCCGTTTCATTTTATGTTTATTTTATGTTTTTGTTATTTTGTTTTTAGCTTAAGATTGAGTCGAGTCTTGGCTTAGCAACATTGTATAGTACATGTAATTGATCAAGATCTTTAACTCGCCACCAGTAAAATATCCCTTATCCAACAAAACCGTGTTTATCATATCCCTACACCTAACGTTATAACCCGTTTAAAAGCCCTCTTTGATAGTTTATCTTTGGTGCTTACGCCTAGTGGAGGAGGTTTTCGATCCTTTCCCAAGCCTATGGTAATCTATTTGCTATGACAGGTAGTGAGAGATATTATCCGTTTTCATTTATGAGATTTATTTTGATGACACCTGAGAGATGTGAGTATCTAAACACTACTTGTGAGGTGCTAGTTTGTAATCTCCGTGCTTATTATGATTAAAGTGGAACGACTATTTATTGTAATTACTTTTATATTAGTGTTAAATGACCCCTAACTTGTATTTTGATTATAATAAAAGCGCATTTGCTTGAGGACAAGCAAATCTCAAGTGTAAGGGTATTTGATGAAGCGAAAAGTGTACCGCTTTTAGGGGGTCATTTAAGCCCTAAATCGTATTTATTTGATCAAATATTGCCCTAAATCGTTCCTTTTGTCATTTTAGGTACTTTTGAGAAGAAATCTGGAAAAGGAAGCATTTTGGACGTTTTTGGAGCATAAAAGTGAAGAAAACGACAAAGTCTCAAAATTATGCTGGAAAGTACCTTTGACGGCGTCATGGCTTGGCAAAAAAGGTGGATATGAAAATTACTCATGATAAGCCAGAGAATTTTGCATGAAAAATCTGACGGCGTCACCCTTTGAAGTGATCAAGGTCGTCACGGTTTAAATTAAAGAGGGACGGCGTCAAGCTCAATTCTGACGGCGTCAAGCCTTGATAAGCCAGAGCGGATTTTGGAGGACTAAAGAGGGACGGCGTCAGGAAGGCCATCCGGGAACCCTAAAAGCGGCGAGGTGACGGCGTCAGGATCTACAACGTGACGCCGTCAGCCCTTAAACTCTATATATAGTTTTGCAATTTTTTGTCATTAGTGTGGAACTTATTGTGTGTAACTTTGGAGGAGAAACCCTAAGACGAATTTCTGCCATTTTTAAGGGTTTTCATACCCTTGGATCTCCCATGTTTAATTGAAGATAAGTGTTCATTTAATCAATCAATATGTCTATGTGTTGTTTGATTATATATTGTTCTTGTCTTTTGATTAACATGCTAGGCTAGATTTATCTTGTGTTTGCTTAGATCTAATGAAACCTAGCTATTGATTATTGGTTATTAGTGTGTTATTAATTGTATTGGATGATTGTTCATCTATGTTAGGCTTAAGAAAACTGGCTAACTTCCTATACGGTAACTTGCTTGAACGTCTTAAGAAACATGAACCAATGCGTACTAAGGTTTTTATGGTTGTATTTAATGCATGAGCGAATTCTAGTGATCCCATGTTAGGAGCTTCTTAGCCGGCTCGACATAGGAGTGAAGTAGGAGCTTATAGAGTTGGGGAAGTACGTACGCCACCCCACGATTGGTATTAAGGAATACACCCGTCATCCACGCAATTAATACACACTAATCAACCGGTAAAAGATAGTTAGGGAGTAAGGAAATCTAAGTAAACACATTTCTCTCCACATAAGTTTTACCAACCTTTTCATTTTCGTTATTTTATTTTATTTGCATTTGTAGTTATTTGGGTTAGTTGACTAGCAACTAATTCCGCCCACTCCTTCAAACCCGAGATTTTACTTGCTTTCATAAAAATATAAAAATACAAAAATAATCTTCCTTCACCCTTAGACCTAATTAGAGTAGTTTTTCATACCTAACGAACACTATTCCCTGTGGAGAACGATCAATCCCCCGTACTTACCACTACACTATACTACATCGGTCAGGTACACTGCCTGGTGGGGTTGTAAGCCTCTTGAGATCCCTCGAGAGGTAAAACCTGTTGTAAGGTTGCAAAACCACGCATCAGTTTCTCAAACATTCATATGAGTTCGTTGAGCATGTCATAAGGGAAAGAATGCTCAAATTGCTTTTGCAAAGCATGTGACATCATTCCCGGCATCATGCAAGCCACATCATTATGTTTCTCATATTCAACTTTCCATGCTGCTTTATCATCTGCAGATGCAGTTAGCAGCAGGTTCAGCAGGACAAGGCTGATACAAATATTCCAGTTTCTTAGCTACTCTCAGGACAATCCTTAGTGACCGATACCAGTCATTGAAATTTGGGCCAGTCATTTTTTCTCGTTCAAAGAATGTTTTGAACACTGAACTAAGTGCAGTATTATCGGTTTGAGCCATTTCTACATAAAGAAAGTTCAAATATTAGTATTTTCGATAATACAATTTTTCAAGAAAATAAAATACCCAATGAAATATTCATATAACCATAGAATTTTCTTGAAAACTATAATCCAAATTGACATAGTTTCATCACATCAGTTGATCTGCTAGCAATGAAAGTATTCAACAAGGCAATTGTCGAACAATAATTGACAAACATTTTCCAATTTCTAGATCATTATGGGATTTACAATTGCCAAAACAGGTTGTAATGTAAACATGTTTTATCCCCATCTTATGCATTGAGTTATAGCTCTCACTAACTAACTCAATTAAGTCGTTTAATTTAAAAAAACTGTAAATGTGTCCAGTTGAGCTCTCACACAACATGATGACTTACCTTTCGATTGCAATCTAGCTAAGCTCTCACATAACGTAAATTGCAACTTCAAGTGTTCTTTTAATTAGATGGTATAAACTTAAATTTTAAGGGTACTAATTTTGATGTGTGTAATCAAAAATTATGTATGAAGAAGCATGCATACAACTTCATAACATAGGTTTTAACAAAACGTTTTTATTAACTAATTTTACTAAGATTAAATTAACAAAGTTTTAATTGAGGTCTTGGGTTCACCAATCAAATAATTACCTTCAATTATCGACCACTATATCGTACTACTGCATGAGTCAAAAGACCCAAGTTATGCGGATAATTACCACAAAAGTGGCGCGTGGAATTTGAGGTCAATTCACCCTTAAGATGATTTTGTACATAAAAAATAGTCGTATGTAACTCCAATTTGACGCACAAAGAAGCGGAAAAACAAAAGGTTAGCTAAAATCCAATTAAAAACCCGTTTCTTTAAGGTCACAATTTAATGCGTACCCTCCTTATACATCTCTTATAGTTTGTCAAGTTGGATGAGCCTTTCTAACTATTTTGGTACAAAAAATCATCACTCAACATAATTCTTGAAAATTTAACTCTTAAAAAACATATTATAAACCTTTACTATGCAAATCTCGTCGCGAGGATGCATTTAACGCATTATGGCATGTAAGGCCAACCCCTTAATGACACATAAGATTTCACAACGTTAAAGTTCATAATAATCAAGTTTCACCATTATTTAGTCCATTTTATTTTTCTATTCAAAATTACCCTTTTGTTTACAACATGTGATACAAAAATAAACAAAACAAGTAATAATAAAAAATAAACAACTAAACAATCACACACATAACATAAGAATTAATATGTGTAAACATGTAGCCACATGCAAACTTATTCAATAAAACCTATTAATAATCAATTATAGGTTTTAATTTATGCATATATTAAGCAAGGCTTTCACTTGTTTTCATCTATTGTACAAAGTGAGCCACATGCATCGATGAATCGATTGCGTAAGCCATAGTTAAATATATACCAAATAGCACGTAATTGATTCATTAATTTAATTGAGGTATTCCTCAATTCAAGAATTTTCAATAAAAACATGTGAAAAACTTAACAATTAATTCATATAGACCAATAATTCATAATGAAACATCCATGTATCATCTTGAATTCTACATAACAATTATTATAATTAGTCACAAGATCGCATACAATTAACACGTAATTATATCATGCAATCCTAGGGTTTCTAATTCAATTAATAAACAAAACCTAATTTTTTTAAATTGAATTAGGGCAAATCGGCCCCAAAAAAATTAGGGTTTCTAATTTTTTAAAACCCTAGAAATCGACATATATAAATAACACAATACAAGATTCGTTTTTTTACGTGTTTCGGTAATTAATTACACATTATAACGGCTCTGATGCCAGTAGGGGTGAGCATGGGGCGGGGTGGGGCGGTTTTATGGTAAAACCAAAAACCGAACCGTATACTTCGGTTTTTGAAAACTACAAACCGTTTGGTGTCGTTTTTTCCGTTTTTGACATTGAATCGGTTCGGTTTCGGTTTTTATTCGTTTTTTTCTTATTTGAAAACAAGTAAGTTTTAATCTTATGTAAAGTCTACGATTCCTACTTTTCAAGCAAAAATATTTAAACAAATATCAATAATAGCCTAATATACAGGAATCCAAAGCTTCGAAAAAACGTACGAAACAAGAAAACATGAATCTAAAATATAAAATGCATGTCTTTGCGGCTTTGCACTTTTGGCTCGC
Organism: Artemisia tridentata subsp. tridentata; assembly: GCA_021014915.2. NCBI lineage: Eukaryota > Viridiplantae > Streptophyta > Magnoliopsida > Asterales > Asteraceae > Artemisia > Artemisia tridentata. The sequence goes on along the minus strand of CP139502.1, from coordinate 191,905,746 downwards.
AAAAACATTCAAAGAACACTATTGCTCGAAAACAAAACCAATTATATAAAAGAGAGCTCATCTATTCTTTGAATGCCACATAAGCACATTACTTAGCGACACGTGTGATTAAGGGAAAAAAATTGTTCCATCTTTTTTAGTACATTAAATTTTATCCCAAACAACAAACCAAATTTTACACCTCCCAAATCTTGGCAACTCGAACTTAAATAGTAACATACTATTTTCAGCAACTTGATGTGTCAAACGTGTTGCAAGTTTTAAAATTTATAAACACGATTTATCCACTTCTCTAATTAACACATACGAGCAAGTATACTCGTCCATAATAGTAAAGGTGGGTAAGTCGAGATCGTCCCAAGGGATTTGGTTTTTGTATTTAGTAAAACAAGTTTTAACAAAAAGGTTGTCAAGCCAATTTGATGGAAATTCTCAAAGTAAATTCAATCAAACAAAACATATACTTGTGTGTAATTCTATAACTAATTGCATAGAGTATTCTACCAAGTTGGGTGTAACTTGTGATGACGCACAATTTTATATGAAAGATTAACAATCAATGGTTTATATCATGAAAAATCATTTCTAAGAATTCAATCTCCTAGTTAACTTCTTTCGTCCTTGCTAACTATTACGACAATTCTTTTAAGCACTAGTTGTTTGAAAAGAAATTCTTATCTTAATTGTTCCTACGAATCCTTTCGGCTCTTTTATTCTTGATGAAATCGTTTCAAATCTATTTTAATGAGTAAATATGGTGCTTGTCACACACCATATCCCATACTAATTCGTGCACTAACTTTTTGGAATAAAAACATAAAGAAAATCTTTTCGGCCTTTTTATCCTTTGAAAATATTTTTATCAACTAATTAAGCAAGATTAGATGTTATTCCAACAAACTCATAAAATAAGAATTGGTTTCATGCATCACCTTTTAACATAAGAATTCTCCAACAATTAGTTACATCATAACACACAAGTATACCAACAATTACTCCATAACAATCATTATAAAACACAAGTAACAAAACATACTTTCATTAAACGTAAAGTAAAGGTAGTTCATGGTAAATAAACAAGATATACCTAGCTTAGATTACAAGAACTAGATTTGTGGTACTATAGCAACTACACTCCTCCAATCGCCTATTAAGACACGTAAACAACTCCACACTCGAACCACACTATTGAGACTTTAACTCAAAGTTCCTGGACGTTTTTACAGCACTTCTAAGCTTTCGGACAATGATAATAAGATAGCAAGGATTTGGTGTAAGCCTTTTACTAGTTTTTGGGTTGTCACCTTTGTATCTAGCCTTGGATCTTCTTATATAGTGTAAATAACACTTATGCATCAAGTAAAAACGTCACTAATGAGTTAATAAGCAGGAAATGATCAGCCACCATGATTATGGGGCTTAAATCCGTCATTAAATGAACTTTTGTAACAGCAGCTTCATCCAACCGATCGGATTTGGGCTCCAACCGATCGGTTGGCCTTCTCGGTAAATCCCATCTTCTCCCATCCGAATCGGATGCGGGCTCCATCCGATCGGATGGAGTCTGCATGTACTCAAAATCTTGATTTTTCTATGTCTTTTCTTGGTGGATGCTTTATCCTTCATTGTGGTACTGATTTCTTCCATAGAACTTGAGATTTTCTTGATATATAAACATAGAAATCTTGACACTTTCACATCCTTGAGTCCTTGTGTGGTTACTTTCTTGTTTCCATCTCGAGAATCCTCCAATTTGTGCATAATCACTTCAATTCTTCGACTTTTCCTGTACTTGGCTACATTTACTTGCATATACACTTTTTCCATGATTAAGCAGAAAATACATACAAATATAACCAAATATAGTGCACCAAACTAATGATAACTGATGCGTGTGCGTGTCGTTGCGGTTTAGAAGTATTAATGCCTACTCAAGTTTTAAATTTATATTTAGCCGACTTATCAATAACACACACACTTAACGAGCAGTGTACCCGGTCAGTATGAATATAATGGTAAGTAGAGTGCCGATCACTAAGAGTGGAACGTATTATCTAGTTATTCTAATTGATGAAGCGAAAAGTGTACCGCTTTTAGGGGGTCATTTAAGCCCTAAATCGTATTTATTTGATCAAATATTGCCCTAAATCGTTCCTTTTGTCATTTTAGGTACTTTGGAGAAGAAATCTGGAAAAGAAAGCATTTTGGACGTTTTTGGAGCATAAAAGTGAAGAAAACGACAAAGTCTCAAAAATTGGCTGAAAAAGTACCTGTGACGGCGTCAAGCACCAGTGTGACGCCGTCAATCCTTGATAAGCCAGAGAGGATTTTGGAAGATTAAAGGGGGACGGCGTCAAGAAGGCCATCAAGAAACCCTAACCGCGGCGAAGTGACGGCGTCAGGACTCAACCTGACGACGTCAGAAGCCATTGAGTGACGACGTCAGAATGACAACTTGCACAAGAAGAAACCCTAGTAAAACTGTCACATGCTGTCAAGACAATCACAACTTACGCGCGGAGTAGCTGTCACTGTTTTGGCCATAAAATCTTCATACGAACTCGGATTTGGGTGATTCAAAAGGCCACGCGAAGAGGACGAAAAGATCTACAATTTGGTGAAAATGGGAAGTTGACGCCGTCACTTGTATGAGCTGACGCCGTCAAGCCTTGCCGACAGAAATATTGCCTATAAATACAACATCATAACTTCATTTTTTGTAAGCCCTAAACCCTAAGTCCGATTCTAGGGTTTAGGTAGGTGTTTTTCCAGCAACTTAGAGGGTCTTAATCACTCCATAAACATCTTGTAATGGTGTGTTGATTCTATCTTAATTATGTCTTCCATTATTGTTGTTGCTTGTTCTTCATTGATTATGTTTTACTAAATCACCTAGTGTTTACCTATGATTGTGTGAAACTTGTGTATAACTAATTAGATCTTATTGATTTCTTGTTGATGTGTGTGTCCATCTCCATCAATTAGGGCGTGACAACTTCAATAGATCTAATTGGTTTAGCTTATAATTCTTGTTTCCTATTGTCTCTTGTATGATTGGATGATATCGATGTTAGGCTTAAGAAAACTGGCTAACCTCCTATACGGTAACTTGCTTGAATGTCTTAAGAAACATAAACCAAGGTGTACTAAGGTTAATTGGTTGTATTTAATGCATAAGCGAATTCTAGTGATCCCATGTTAGGAGCTTCTTAGCCGGCTCGACATAGGAGTGAAGTAGGAGCTTATAGAGTTGGGGAAGATCGTACACACCCCCACGATTGGTATTAAGGAATACAACCCGTCAATTAAAACAAGGTGTGACAATTCAATAGGTAGAATTGGATAGCTAGCAAGGAGTAACATATCATAGGTAGACATGCTTCACTTCCCTTGTAGAACCCTAGTTTACTTTCCTTCACATTAGTTTAAGTAGTAGTTTTTGGGTTAGTTGATTAGCAACTAATTCCGCCTCTCCTTCCAAAACCCGAGATTTTTACTTGCTTTCCATAAAATATAAAAATACAAAAAGAATCATCCCTCACCTCTAGACCTAGTAGATAAATTTCAATCCTAACGAACACTATTCTTTGAGTTGAACGATCAATCCCCCGGTACTTGCCACTTCACTATACTACATCGGTCAGGTACACTGCCTGGTGGGGATTGCAAGCTTCTCGAGATCCCTCGAGAGGTAAAACCTGTTGTAAGGTCGCAAAACCACGCATCAAGTTTTTGGCGCCGCAGCCCGGGGAGTAGTTATTGCTTAGGTTGAAATTTTATTTTTATTAGGTCTACTCACAAGATTCCTATCAAGTGAGATTTTTTCTTTTTATTTTGTAGCTTTCTCGTAGTCTATCTTTTCTTTGTGATTTTGTTTGTAATTTGCTTCAAATGGACTTTTCTCTTAGACTTCTAAGATTGCAAGATATGGTTGAGTGGCTAGAACACCAAGGAGTTCAAAATACCTCATTTAGAGACACCTATGAATCATATGAGCCTTCACCTAGGATAGATTCTTATGAACAACCTCCATGTTTAGGATCTCATCTTAGTGAGGCCAATAGGAAAAGCGACCTAGTTTGCCAAGGAATTGTGGATAGAGCCAAAGCAGTAAACCATAAGTTGGATGAAGCGCTAGGTTTGTTATCATCACTACCTAAGAAAACAATTGATGAGGATATAGGTGATCTTGACACGTGGAATGATGAGGTAAACACCATAAGCCCACAAAATACTCAACCATCATTTGAGGCACCCACACCGCCCGTGACTTACCCGGAAGAAGTAGAAGAGACTTTAGGAATCCCGATGGAGGTAGAACCCTTGGACCAAGCACAACTAGAGGATATAGGTTTGAACACTTTTAGTGATGACCTTACTCTTAGTTCTAGGGAATTTCCTAGTGTTGATGAGCCGGAACCTCAACCTTTACACAACTTTTCATCCTTAGATTTACATCTAGGAGACAAAAGAGGAACCGACCCACCCATAAACCAATATTATCCGGGTAGTTTTAGGATGAAGGAAGCCATTCACTCACCCCCTTCACCTCACGTGGCATATTTCCACCCTAAGGGTGTGTATCGCTACTTCCACCCGCACTTAATCCTAAGTGTAGGGAAAACCTCCCCTATTTTTGTTAAATAAGGTTAGAGTCAGGCTCGTGACTCGAACAAAAACAAGCGCTTCTTGGGAGGCAACCCAAGCTTTATTTGTTTGTTTGTTTGTTTGTTTGTTTGATTTTATTTGTTTCCGTATGCAAGTTTAATTGTTATTGTTTGTGCTAATGTTTCAAAGTAAATTGTGAAAATGCTTTATTTTGTTTTTAATTTCGTCTTAACTACATATAAAGGTATTTTGCAAAAGATAAGTGTAAGGGAATCCAAATTTGTTTACAAGAACAAGATTGAACATGAATCACAACAATATTAAATGAGCATGCATACTAGTAATTGTTAGAGTCAAATGCTTGTATCGAGTCATAATGAATATTTTGCAGGATTTCCAGGAAGTGAGGCATAAGTTTTTCCAGAAATTTTCCGGAAACTAACCATAAAATTTCTGCAGGTCACTTCTGACGGCGTCAAGGTTAACACCTGACGGCGTCAAGTGTAAAATTCTGGAAATTTTGCAAGTTTTGTTTTTCTACCGGAGTCATAAAGTTTTTGTTAAATCTTTAGTTTTATAAACTCCAGGAAATCTGCAAATATTCATTCTACAAGCATTATATCTTTAATCGTTTTGTTTTTATTTCTAAGTCTGGAATTACATCTAGTTGTGAGTTTTCTTTGTTCAGGTTGATGCTTTGGGTTTTTTTTGTGTTTGTTTTCTCAGGTTTAACAGGTTATATTGGACAAGAAGATGATTTATATTTCGGAAGGGAAGCTTTCAACGTTCATTTTCTTGGAGGAGGATTTAACCATGTTACCGGATTATCCACATCGAACGAATCAGGGGAGTATTTGTTTTCATTCTTTTACCTTATTTACTTTTACATCCTTTGAATGAACATTGGGGACAATGTTCAGCTTAAGTGTAAGGGGAGGGTAAATGATGATACCTTAGAGAATACAATTGCACTTGATTTTTGTTTGTTTGATGGTAGATGTGTAATAAAACTGAGATAAATACTTGTTAGGGCAATTTTAGTGCCAAATTTAAATTTTTTTACAACATTTAGGAGTGAAACTTTGGTCTTAATGAGCGTCTCATGGATAGGAAGTTATATGACTAGCACAAAACCGTACCACTAAAAAATTTTCCACCCCCAAATATGTGAGGTTCGCCCCTAGAATTGGTAGGAAAAGCATTTATGCTATGATGTGCGTACCGGTAGCACTTAGATTCTAGAACTTGCGTTAGGACCATTCCGAGGCCACAAGTGAGACTACATTCGTGTAGTTAGATTTACTACATGATAAGAGGCATTAGGATTAACCCATTGTTTTACACCTGTGTTTTTGTTATAATTACGTTGGCTACATTGGTCAAGTAATTCTCCCACACCCTTTGCGTTGTACTCATTTTTAGTACACGATACCCCTAGTACACCCCTCAGAGCCTATCTTTTCATTTCTAACTTTAAGCATTTTACTTAAAGGAAGAATTTGTTTACACCCCACTTAAATGTACACCCAAATCGCCTTAGCCTACCTTGTATGCACTCATCTTTAGTGCATTATTGTGACAACATTTGTTTAAACCCTTAGTTAATTATCTAATTGATTACATGGTTGCTAAGTCGAGTCATATCCTTGTACATATTGTTTTGGGACGATTGGGACTCATGGGTAAAGTACTAGTGTAATGGAGTAATGGCGAAGAACAACATTATTACCCTCATATGTGCTAAATATTTTAAAAGTACTCCAAGTGTTTCGATTATCTTAATTCGAGTCGATAGAATAGTTAATTGTAAAGTTATGTAAAAGTTCAAGTGTAAGGGGGATACAACCCCCCTACGATGTATTATTTTGGATGGTAGGGCAAGAGTGTATGCAAAAAAAAAAAAAAAAAAAAAAAAAAAAAAAAAAAGTAGAAAAAAACATACGGACTACCATCCCGTTTCATTTTATGTTTATTTTATCTTTTGGTTATTTTTTTTCATTAGCTTAAGTCGAGTCTAGTCTTGGCTTAGCAACGCCATATTGTACATATAATTAATCAAGATCTTTAACTCGCCACCAGTAAAATATCCTTTATCCAACAAAACCGTGTTTATCATATCCCTACACCTAACGTTATAACCCGTTTAAAAGCCCTCTTTGATAGTTTATCTTAGGTGCTTACGCCAAGTGGAGGAGGTTTTTGATCCTTTCCCAAGCCTATGGTAATCTATTTGCTATGACAGGTAGTGAGAGATATTATTCATTTTCATTTATGAGATATACTTTTATGACACCTGAGAGATGTGAGTATCTAAACACTACTTGTGAGGTGCTAGTCTGTAATCTCCATGCTTATTATGATTAAAGTGGAACGACTATTTGTTGTAATTACTTTTATATTAGCGTTAAATGACCCATAACTTGTATTTTGATTAGAATAAAAGCGCATTTGCTTGAGGACAAGCAAATCTCAAGTGTAAGGGTATTTGATGAAGCAAAAAGTGTACCGCTTTTAGGGGGTCATTTAAGCCCTAAATCGTATTTATTTGATCAAATATTGCCCTAAATCGTTCCTTTTGTCATTTTAGGTACTTTGGAGAAGAAATCTGGAAAAGAAAGCATTTTGGACGTTTTTGGAGCATAAAAGTGAAGAAAACGACAAAGTCTCAAAAATTGGCTGGAAAAGTACCTGTGACGGCGTCAAGCACCAGTGTGACGCCGTCAATCCTTGATAAGCCAGAGAGGATTTTGGTAGATTAAAGGGGGACAACGTCAAGAAGGCCATCAAGAAACCCTAACCGCGGCGAAGTGACGGTGTCAGGACTCAACCTGACGACGTCAGAAGCCATTGAGTGACGACATCAGAATGACAACTTGCACAAGAAGAAACCCTAGTAAAACTGTCACATGCTGTCAAGACAATCACAACTTACGCGCGGAGTAGCTGTCACTGTTTTGGCCATAAAATCTTCATACGAACTCGGATTTGGGTGATTCAAAAGGCCACGCGAAGAGGACGAAAAGATCTACAATTTGGTGAAAATGGGAAGTTGACGCCGTCACTTGTATGAGCTGACGCCGTCAAGTCTTGCCGACAGAAATATTGCCTATAAATACAACATCATAACTTCATTTTTTGTAAGCCCTAAACCCTAAGTCCGATTCTAGGGTTTAGGTAGGTGTTTTTCCAGCAACTTAGAAGGTCTTAATCACTCCATAAACATCTTGTAATGGTGTGTTGATTCTATCTTAATTATGTCTTCCATTATTGTTGTTGCTTGTTCTTCATTGATTATGTTTTACTAAATCACCTAGTGTTTACCTATGATTGTGTGAAACTTGTGTATAACTAATTAGATCTTATTGATTTCTTGTTGATGTGTGTGTCCATCTCCATCAATTAGGGCGTGACAACTTCAATAGATCTAATTGGTTTAGCTTATAATTCTTGTTTCCTATTGTCTCTTGTATGATTGGATGATATCGATGTTAGGCTTAAGAAAACTGGCTAACCTCCTATACGGTAACTTGCTTGAATGTCTTAAGAAACATAAACCAAGGTGTACTAAGGTTAATTGGTTGTATTTAATGCATAAGCGAATTCTAGTGATCCCATGTTAGGAGCTTCTTAGCCGGCTCGACATAGGAGTGAAGTAGGAGCTTATAGAGTTGGGGAAGATCGTACACACCCCCACGATTGGTATTAAGGAATACAACCCGTCAATTAAAACAAGGTGTGACAATTCAATAGGTAGAATTGGATAGCTAGCAAGGAGTAACATATCATAGGTAGACATGCTTCACTTCCCTTGTAGAACCCTAGTTTACTTTCCTTCACATTAGTTTAAGTAGTAGTTTTTGGGTTAGTTGATTAGCAACTAATTCCGCCTCTCCTTCCAAAACCCGAGATTTTTACTTGCTTTCCATAAAATATAAAAATACAAAAAGAATCATCCCTCACCTCTAGACCTAGTAGATAAATTTCAATCCTAACGAACACTATTCTTTGAGTTGAACGATCAATCCCCCGGTACTTGCCACTTCACTATACTACATCGGTCAGGTACACTGCCTGGTGGGGATTGCAAGCTTCTCGAGATCCCTCGAGAGGTAAAACCTGTTGTAAGGTCGCAAAACCACGCATCAAGTTTTTGGCGCCGCAGCCCGGGGAGTAGTTATTGCTTAGGTTGAAATTTTATTTTTATTAGGTCTACTCACAAGATTCCTATCAAGTGAGATTTTTTCTTTTTATTTTGTAGCTTTCTCGTAGTCTATCTTTTCTTTGTGATTTTGTTTGTAATTTGCTTCAAATGGACTTTTCTCTTAGACTTCTAAGATTGCAAGATATGGTTGAGTGGCTAGAACACCAAGGAGTTCAAAATACCTCATTTAGAGACACCTATGAATCATATGAGCCTTCACCTAGGATAGATTCTTATGAACAACCTCCATGTTTAGGATCTCATCTTAGTGAGGCCAATAGGAAAAGCGACCTAGTTTGCCAAGGAATTGTGGATAGAGCCAAAGCAGTAAACCATAAGTTGGATGAAGCGCTAGGTTTGTTATCATCACTACCTAAGAAAACAATTGATGAGGATATAGGTGATCTTGACACGTGGAATGATGAGGTAAACACCATAAGCCCACAAAATACTCAACCATCATTTGAGGCACCCACACCGCCCGTGACTTACCCGGAAGAAGTAGAAGAGACTTTAGGAATCCCGATGGAGGTAGAACCCTTGGACCAAGCACAACTAGAGGATATAGGTTTGAACACTTTTAGTGATGACCTTACTCTTAGTTCTAGGGAATTTCCTAGTGTTGATGAGCCGGAACCTCAACCTTTACACAACTTTTCATCCTTAGATTTACATCTAGGAGACAAAAGAGGAACCGACCCACCCATAAACCAATATTATCCGGGTAGTTTTAGGATGAAGGAAGCCATTCACTCACCCCCTTCACCTCACGTGGCATATTTCCACCCTAAGGGTGTGTATCGCTACTTCCACCCGCACTTAATCCTAAGTGTAGGGAAAACCTCCCCTATTTTTGTTAAATAAGGTTAGAGTCAGGCTCGTGACTCGAACAAAAACAAGCGCTTCTTGGGAGGCAACCCAAGCTTTATTTGTTTGTTTGTTTGTTTGTTTGTTTGATTTTATTTGTTTCCGTATGCAAGTTTAATTGTTATTGTTTGTGCTAATGTTTCAAAGTAAATTGTGAAAATGCTTTATTTTGTTTTTAATTTCGTCTTAACTACATATAAAGGTATTTTGCAAAAGATAAGTGTAAGGGAATCCAAATTTGTTTACAAGAACAAGATTGAACATGAATCACAACAATATTAAATGAGCATGCATACTAGTAATTGTTAGAGTCAAATGCTTGTATCGAGTCATAATGAATATTTTGCAGGATTTCCAGGAAGTGAGGCATAAGTTTTTCCAGAAATTTTCCGGAAACTAACCATAAAATTTCTGCAGGTCACTTCTGACGGCGTCAAGGTTAACACCTGACGGCGTCAAGTGTAAAATTCTGGAAATTTTGCAAGTTTTGTTTTTCTACCGGAGTCATAAAGTTTTTGTTAAATCTTTAGTTTTATAAACTCCAGGAAATCTGCAAATATTCATTCTACAAGCATTATATCTTTAATCGTTTTGTTTTTATTTCTAAGTCTGGAATTACATCTAGTTGTGAGTTTTCTTTGTTCAGGTTGATGCTTTGGGTTTTTTTTTGTGTTTGTTTTCTCAGGTTTAACAGGTTATATTGGACAAGAAGATGATTTATATTTCGGAAGGGAAGCTTTCAACGTTCATTTTCTTGGAGGAGGATTTAACCATGTTACCGGATTATCCACATCGAACGAATCAGGGGAGTATTTGTTTTCATTCTTTTACCTTATTTACTTTTACATCCTTTGAATGAACATTGGGGACAATGTTCAGCTTAAGTGTAAGGGGAGGGTAAATGATGATACCTTAGAGAATACAATTGCACTTGATTTTTGTTTGTTTGATGGTAGATGTGTAATAAAACTGAGATAAATACTTGTTAGGGCAATTTTAGTGCCAAATTTAAATTTTTTTACAACATTTAGGAGTGAAACTTTGGTCTTAATGAGCGTCTCATGGATAGGAAGTTATATGACTAGCACAAAACCGTACCACTAAAAAATTTTCCACCCCCAAATATGTGAGGTTCGCCCCTAGAATTGGTAGGAAAAGCATTTATGCTATGATGTGCGTACCGGTAGCACTTAGATTCTAGAACTTGCGTTAGGACCATTCCGAGGCCACAAGTGAGACTACATTCGTGTAGTTAGATTTACTACATGATAAGAGGCATTAGGATTAACCCATTGTTTTACACCTGTGTTTTTGTTATAATTACGTTGGCTACATTGGTCAAGTAATTCTCCCACACCCTTTGCGTTGTACTCATTTTTAGTACACGATACCCCTAGTACACCCCTCAGAGCCTATCTTTTCATTTCTAACTTTAAGCATTTTACTTAAAGGAAGAATTTGTTTACACCCCACTTAAATGTACACCCAAATCGCCTTAGCCTACCTTGTATGCACTCATCTTTAGTGCATTATTGTGACAACATTTGTTTAAACCCTTAGTTAATTATCTAATTGATTACATGGTTGCTAAGTCGAGTCATATCCTTGTACATATTGTTTTGGGACGATTGGGACTCATGGGTAAAGTACTAGTGTAATGGAGTAATGGCGAAGAACAACATTATTACCCTCATATGTGCTAAATATTTTAAAAGTACTCCAAGTGTTTCGATTATCTTAATTCGAGTCGATAGAATAGTTAATTGTAAAGTTATGTAAAAGTTCAAGTGTAAGGGGGATACAACCCCCCTACGATGTATTATTTTGGATGGTAGGGCGAGAGTGTATGCAAAAAAAAAAAAAAAAAAAAAAAAAAAAAAAAAAAAAAGTAGAAAAAAACATACGGACTACCATCCCGTTTCATTTTATGTTTATTTTATCTTTTGGTTATTTTTTTTCATTAGCTTAAGTCGAGTCTAGTCTTGGCTTAGCAACGCCATATTGTACATATAATTAATCAAGATCTTTAACTCGCCACCAGTAAAATATCCTTTATCCAACAAAACCGTGTTTATCATATCCCTACACCTAACGTTATAACCCGTTTAAAAGCCCTCTTTGATAGTTTATCTTAGGTGCTTACGCCAAGTGGAGGAGGTTTTTGATCCTTTCCCAAGCCTATGGTAATCTATTTGCTATGACAGGTAGTGAGAGATATTATTCATTTTCATTTATGAGATATACTTTTATGACACCTGAGAGATGTGAGTATCTAAACACTACTTGTGAGGTGCTAGTCTGTAATCTCCATGCTTATTATGATTAAAGTGGAACGACTATTTGTTGTAATTACTTTTATATTAGCGTTAAATGACCCATAACTTGTATTTTGATTAGAATAAAAGCGCATTTGCTTGAGGACAAGCAAATCTCAAGTGTAAGGGTATTTGATGAAGCAAAAAGTGTACCGCTTTTAGGGGGTCATTTAAGCCCTAAATCGTATTTATTTGATCAAATATTGCCCTAAATCGTTCCTTTTGTCATTTTAGGTACTTTGGAGAAGAAATCTGGAAAAGAAAGCATTTTGGACGTTTTTGGAGCATAAAAGTGAAGAAAACGACAAAGTCTCAAAAATTGGCTGGAAAAGTACCTGTGACGGCGTCAAGCACCAGTGTGACGCCGTCAATCCTTGATAAGCCAGAGAGGATTTTGGTAGATTAAAGGGGGACAACGTCAAGAAGGCCATCAAGAAACCCTAACCGCGGCGAAGTGACGGTGTCAGGACTCAACCTGACGACGTCAGAAGCCATTGAGTGACGACATCAGAATGACAACTTGCACAAGAAGAAACCCTAGTAAAACTGTCACATGCTGTCAAGACAATCACAACTTACGCGCGGAGTAGCTGTCACTGTTTTGGCCATAAAATCTTCATACGAACTCGGATTTGGGTGATTCAAAAGGCCACGCGAAGAGGACGAAAAGATCTACAATTTGGTGAAAATGGGAAGTTGACGCCGTCACTTGTATGAGCTGACGCCGTCAAGTCTTGCCGACAGAAATATTGCCTATAAATACAACATCATAACTTCATTTTTTGTAAGCCCTAAACCCTAAGTCCGATTCTAGGGTTTAGGTAGGTGTTTTTCCAGCAACTTAGAAGGTCTTAATCACTCCATAAACATCTTGTAATGGTGTGTTGATTCTATCTTAATTATGTCTTCCATTATTGTTGTTGCTTGTTCTTCATTGATTATGTTTTACTAAATCACCTAGTGTTTACCTATGATTGTGTGAAACTTGTGTATAACTAATTAGATCTTATTGATTTCTTGTTGATGTGTGTGTCCATCTCCATCAATTAGGGCGTGACAACTTCAATAGATCTAATTGGTTTAGCTTATAATTCTTGTTTCCTATTGTCTCTTGTATGATTGGATGATATCGATGTTAGGCTTAAGAAAACTGGCTAACCTCCTATACGGTAACTTGCTTGAATGTCTTAAGAAACATAAACCAAGGTGTACTAAGGTTAATTGGTTGTATTTAATGCATAAGCGAATTCTAGTGATCCCATGTTAGGAGCTTCTTAGCCGGCTCGACATAGGAGTGAAGTAGGAGCTTATAGAGTTGGGGAAGATCGTACACACCCCCACGATTGGTATTAAGGAATACAACCCGTCAATTAAAACAAGGTGTGACAATTCAATAGGTAGAATTGGATAGCTAGCAAGGAGTAACATATCATAGGTAGACATGCTTCACTTCCCTTGTAGAACCCTAGTTTACTTTCCTTCACATTAGTTTAAGTAGTAGTTTTTGGGTTAGTTGATTAGCAACTAATTCCGCCTCTCCTTCCAAAACCCGAGATTTTTACTTGCTTTCCATAAAATATAAAAATACAAAAAGAATCATCCCTCACCTCTAGACCTAGTAGATAAATTTCAATCCTAACGAACACTATTCTTTGAGTTGAACGATCAATCCCCCGGTACTTGCCACTTCACTATACTACATCGGTCAGGTACACTGCCTGGTGGGGATTGCAAGCTTCTCGAGATCCCTCGAGAGGTAAAACCTGTTGTAAGGTCGCAAAACCACGCATCAAGTTTTTGGCGCCGCAGCCCGGGGAGTAGTTATTGCTTAGGTTGAAATTTTATTTTTATTAGGTCTACTCACAAGATTCCTATCAAGTGAGATTTTTTCTTTTTATTTTGTAGCTTTCTCGTAGTCTATCTTTTCTTTGTGATTTTGTTTGTAATTTGCTTCAAATGGACTTTTCTCTTAGACTTCTAAGATTGCAAGATATGGTTGAGTGGCTAGAACACCAAGGAGTTCAAAATACCTCATTTAGAGACACCTATGAATCATATGAGCCTTCACCTAGGATAGATTCTTATGAACAACCTCCATGTTTAGGATCTCATCTTAGTGAGGCCAATAGGAAAAGCGACCTAGTTTGCCAAGGAATTGTGGATAGAGCCAAAGCAGTAAACCATAAGTTGGATGAAGCGCTAGGTTTGTTATCATCACTACCTAAGAAAACAATTGATGAGGATATAGGTGATCTTGACACGTGGAATGATGAGGTAAACACCATAAGCCCACAAAATACTCAACCATCATTTGAGGCACCCACACCGCCCGTGACTTACCCGGAAGAAGTAGAAGAGACTTTAGGAATCCCGATGGAGGTAGAACCCTTGGACCAAGCACAACTAGAGGATATAGGTTTGAACACTTTTAGTGATGACCTTACTCTTAGTTCTAGGGAATTTCCTAGTGTTGATGAGCCGGAACCTCAACCTTTACACAACTTTTCATCCTTAGATTTACATCTAGGAGACAAAAGAGGAACTGACCCACCCATAAACCAATATTATCCGGGTAGTTTTAGGATGAAGGAAGCCATTCATTCACCCCCTTCACCTCACGTGGCATATTTCCACCCTAAGGGTGTGTATCGCTACTTCCACCCGCACTTAATCCTAAGTGTAGGGAAAACCTCCCCTATTTTCGTTAAATAAGGTTAGAGTCAGGCTCGTGACTCGAACAAAAACAAGCGCTTCTTGGGAGGCAACCCAAGCTTTATTTGTTTGTTTGTTTGTTTGTTTGTTTGATTTTATTTGTTTCCGTGTGCAAGTTTAATTGTTATTGTTTGTGCTAATGTTTCAAAGTAAATTGTGAAAATGCTTTATTTTGTTTTTAATTTCGTCTTAACTACATATAAAGGTATTTTGCAAAAGATAAGTGTAAGGGAATCCAAATTTGTTTACAAGAACAAGATTGAACATGAATCACAACAATATTAAATGAGCATGCATACTAGTAATTGTTAGAGTCAAATGCTTGTATCGAGTCATAATGAATATTTTGCAGGATTTCTAGGAAGTGAGGCATAAGTTTTTCCAGAAATTTTCCGGAAACTAACCATAAAATTTCTGCAGGTCACTTCTGACGGCGTCAAGGTTAACACCTGACGGCGTCAAGTGTAAAATTCTGGAAATTTTGCAAGTTTTGTTTTTCTACCGGAGTCATAAAGTTTTTGTTAAATCTTTAGTTTTATAAACTCCAGGAAATCTGCAAATATTCATTCTACAAGCATTATATCTTTAATCGTTTTGTTTTTATTTCTAAGTCTGGAATTACATCTAGTTGTGAGTTTTCTTTGTTCAGGTTGATGCTTTGGGTTTTTTTTGTGTTTGTTTTCTCAGGTTTAACAGGTTATATTGGACAAGAAGATGATTTATATTTCGGAAGGGAAGCTTTCAACGTTCATTTTCTTGGAGGAGGATTTAACCATGTTACCGGATTATCCACATCGAACGAATCAGGGGAGTATTTGTTTTCATTCTTTTACCTTATTTACTTTTACATCCTTTGAATGAACATTGGGGACAATGTTCAGCTTAAGTGTAAGGGGAGGGTAAATGATGATACCTTAGAGAATACAATTGCACTTGATTTTTGTTTGTTTGATGGTAGATGTGTAATAAAACTGAGATAAATACTTGTTAGGGCAATTTTAGTGCCAAATTTAAAATTTTTTACAACATTTAGGAGTGAAACTTTGGTCTTAATGAGCGTCTCATGGATAGGAAGTTATATGACTAGCACAAAACCGTACCACTAAAAAATTTTCCACCCCCAAATATGTGAGGTTCGCCCCTAGAATTGGTAGGAAAAGCATTTATGCTATGATGTGCGTACCGGTAGCACTTAGATTCTAGAACTTGCGTTAGGACCATTCCGAGGCCACAAGTGAGACTACATTCGTGTAGTTAGATTTACTACATGATAAGAGGCATTAGGATTAACCCATTGTTTTACACCTGTGTTTTTGTTATAATTACGTTGGCTACATTGGTCAAGTAATTCTCCCACACCCTTTGCGTTGTACTCATTTTTAGTACACGATACCCCTAGTACACCCCTCAGAGCCTATCTTTTCATTTCTAACTTTAAGCATTTTACTTAAAGGAAGAATTTGTTTACACCCCACTTAAATGTACACCCAAATCGCCTTAGCCTACCTTGTATGCACTCATCTTTAGTGCATTATTGTGACAACATTTGTTTAAACCCTTAGTTAATTATCTAATTGATTACATGGTTGCTAAGTCGAGTCATATCCTTGTACATATTGTTTTGGGACGATTGGGACTCATGGGTAAAGTACTAGTGTAATGGAGTAATGGCGAAGAACAACATTATTACCCTCATATGTGCTAAATATTTTAAAAGTACTCCAAGTGTTTCGATTATCTTAATTCGAGTCGATAGAATAGTTAATTGTAAAGTTATGTAAAAGTTCAAGTGTAAGGGGGATACAACCCCCCTACGATGTATTATTTTGGATGGTAGGGCGAGAGTGTATGCAAAAAAAAAAAAAAAAAAAAAAAAAAAAAAAAAAAATGTAGAAAAAAACATACGGACTACCATCCCGTTTCATTTTATGTTTATTTTATCTTTTGGTTATTTTTTTTCATTAGCTTAAGTCGAGTCTAGTCTTGGCTTAGCAACGCCATATTGTACATATAATTAATCAAGATCTTTAACTCGCCACTAGTAAAATATCCTTTATCCAACAAAACCATGTTTATCATATCCCTACACCTAACGTTATAACCCGTTTAAAAGCCCTCTTTGATAGTTTATCTTAGGTGCTTACGCCAAGTGGAGGAGGTTTTTGATCCTTTCCCAAGCCTATGGTAATCTATTTGCTATGACAGGTAGTGAGAGATATTATTCATTTTCATTTATGAGATATACTTTTATGACACCTGAGAGATGTGAGTATCTAAACACTACTTGTGAGGTGCTAGTCTGTAATCTCCGTGCTTATTATGATTAAAGTGGAACGACTATTTGTTGTAATTACTTTTATATTAGCGTTAAATGACCCATAACTTGTATTTTGATTAGAATAAAAGCGCATTTGCTTGAGGACAAGCAAATCTCAAGTGTAAGGGTATTTGATGAAGCGAAAAGTGTACCGCTTTTAGGGGGTCATTTAAGCCCTAAATCGTATTTATTTGATCAAATATTGCCCTAAATCGTTCCTTTTGTCATTTTAGGTACTTTGGAGAAGAAATCTGGAAAAGAAAGCATTTTGGACGTTTTTGGAGCGTAAAAGTGAAGAAAACGACAAAGTCTCAAAAATTGGCTGGAAAAGTACCTGTGACGGCGTCAAGCACCAGTGTGACGCCGTCAATCCTTGATAAGTCAGAGAGGATTTTGGAAGATTAAAGGGGGACAGCGTCAAGAAGGCCATCAAGAAACCCTAACCGCGGCGAAGTGACGGCGTTAGGACTCAACCTGACGACGTCAGAAGCCATTGAGTGACGAAGTCAGAATGACAACTTGCACAAGAAGAAACCCTAGTAAAACTGTCACATGCTGTCAAGACAATCACAACTTACGCGCGGAGTAGCTGTCACTGTTTTGGCCATAAAATCTTCATACGAACTCGGATTTGGGTGATTCAAAAGGCCACGCGAAGAGGACGAAAAGATCTACAATTTGGTGAAAATGGGAAGTTGACGCCGTCACTTGTATGAGCTGACGCCGTCAACCCTTGCCGACAGAAATATTGCCTATAAATACAACATCATAACTTCATTTTTTGTAAGCCCTAAACCCTAAGTCCGATTCTAGGGTTTAGGTAGGTGTTTTTCCAGCAACTTAGAAGGTCTTAATCACTCCATAAACATCTTGTAATGGTGTGTTGATTCTATCTTAATTATGTCTTCCATTATTGTTGTTGCTTGTTCTTCATTGATTATGTTTTACTAAATCACCTAGTGTTTACCTATGATTGTGTGAAACTTGTGTATAACTAATTAGATCTTATTGATTTCTTGTTGATGTGTGTGTCCATCTCCATCAATTAGGGCGTGACAACTTCAATAGATCTAATTGGTTTAGCTTATAATTCTTGTTTCCTATTGTCTCTTGTATGATTGGATGATATCGATGTTAGGCTTAAGAAAACTGGCTAACCTCCTATACGGTAACTTGCTTGAATGTCTTAAGAAACATAAACCAAGGTGTACTAAGGTTAATTGGTTGTATTTAATGCATAAGCGAATTCTAGTGATCCCATGTTAGGAGCTTCTTAGCCGGCTCGACATAGGAGTGAAGTAGGAGCTTATAGAGTTGGGGAAGATCGTACACACCCCCACGATTGGTATTAAGGAATACAACCCGTCAATTAAAACAAGGTGTGACAATTCAATAGGTAGAATTGGATAGCTAGCAAGGAGTAACATATCATAGGTAGACATGCTTCACTTCCCTTGTAGAACCCTAGTTTACTTTCCTTCACATTAGTTTAAGTAGTAGTTTTTGGGTTAGTTGATTAGCAACTAATTCCGCCTCTCCTTCCAAAACCCGAGATTTTTACTTGCTTTCCATAAAATATAAAAATACAAAAAGAATCATCCCTCACCTCTAGACCTAGTAGATAAATTTCAATCCTAACGAACACTATTCTTTGAGTTGAACGATCAATCCCCCGGTACTTGCCACTTCACTATACTACATCGGTCAGGTACACTGCCTGGTGGTGATTGCAAGCTTCTCGAGATCCCTCGAGAGGTAAAACCTGTTGTAAGGTCGCAAAACCACGCATCACTAATCAGTATTTTAATATCTTAAGTTAGCTATACAACCTAATCTAACGCAAGGGGGTTCAGCCTGAGAGACTGGCACGGTTTGGTTATGATTAAATATAAACTAAACTAATGAGCACGAATCAGCGATTAACACACACGTACACAGATAGATACTTGAGACAATAAGAAGACCTGTCCTGATAATTAAGTAGCTTGTCACTTGTTTTATTGCTAGTTTTATATGAAGTGTATATAATTAACCCTTTCTCGTTGGCTCTAATCTTATCGGCGAGTAAACCCTTAATGATCACTTATGTCTATCCCAATATCCTAGAAACGATAGAATAAATAGGCGAGGAAGGGGCATGGCGACCCAAGCAATGCTCAGCTAGACACAGAGGTTATCAATGCACTAATAAAAGTCACCAAAGACATCAACATATAAACTTTAATTAATGGGAAAGCAATTTTAAGGGGTGCCCATGATTTTCCGTAGTCACATGGAATCGGCCCATCAATCATGATGAATTAAAGTGTACTAATACAATAAAACAAAACTACTTAATGAATTGAATACATGCAGGACCTTCTTACAGCTCTTGTATCTTCGTTTAGGGTGTGTCTTATGCTGCTAATACGTCTGAATTCGTCTGGTATCTTGCACTTTTCAACTTAAGCTCTCGAAATTCGTCTGGCCTTGGGGTATTTATAGTTTCTGTCTGAGGGTTAGATGCGGCGCATAGAATAAGTAGATGCGGCGCATTGACTTAACTTCGCGTGGGGTCCAAGATTAATATATTCAGGAATATTCGTACACCGCCTTAAGATGCGGCGTAACTCCATTTCTCTATGCGGCGCATGTCCTTTGCCGTCTTGGATCGTAACTTGTGAAATCTTGATAGTGATGCGCCGTATGTAAGAAGTATGTTGCGGCGTATCTGGAGCAGAATGATCTTGATCTTGTACATTTCAGTAGACTCTTAACATCTTGCTTGTTTTGCTCCATAATTAGTCCAAAATCGCCAAGTTTCACATAATACTTGTTTTTACCTGAGAATTACAAAAGTAAACATTAACGTATCAATTCTCATATATAATATAATAAAACAAGTCAAATAAATAGGATAAATGATGATAATAAAATGTACTTATTTGAGTTCATCAAATATCCCCCCACTTGAACTTTACTTGTCCCCAAGTAAACCTTAGAATAAATCTTATGAAAATGTATCCTAAAAGATGTTAGGATTTATTTTTATATTTAAGCATGTATTCGTTTTGTCATAATTGCACAACCAAACACTTAACGAATTAGAAATAAAATAAAATATTTCGATAAAAGCAAATCTAATCGTTTAACTGTCCAGTCGTGTCGAATATTCTATCATAAGCTTGGTAAGTATACGCATCTCCCCCACTAAAGCTAAGGAATAACAAGTCTAAAACGGTAAAATGGGTTTGTTGGTTAAGGGTTAATCATTCTTCTTAATCTGTATCGATCTCATATTCCAGAAAAGGCGACAAAATCACAAATACATGATCGAATCCACGACCACGATACTTGCAATTGCTCAAATCCTTAACTCGAATAAGCTAAAGATAGGATCAAGTAATCTTTACCAATAATATTATATCAAAAAGGGCGACAAAATCATAAATACATAGCAGAATCCACGACTACGATACTTAAGATTGCTCAAATCCCTAATCTCAATAAATCAAAGGTTTGGATAAAAAATGATATAGGGTATGGATAATATTTGGGATACAAATTGGTGTAAAATGAAAAATAAACAAAACAGATAAATTAAAATCCTAAGTGTGGTAAATCACTTTCCCAACCATCCCATGAATAAGACTCATATCATTGAATAACTCACGCTTTAACACTTGAAACACACGCTTTAGGTAGACATGAATTATACTCAACAAGATCTCAATCAAAGAATAACCTTAGTTAGCGTTCCCATAACGGCCAACTCTCATTCAATCCATAAATATAATATTCAACAAATAGTGGTGATATCGCCCTCTTAATACAAAACTTTACATAAGTTGGTTAAAATAAACATCCAACTTTTTCTTTTTCTATTTTTTCGATTTTTTTTTTTTTTTTTTTTTTTTTTTTTTTTTTTTAACATCAACAAATATGTGTAAATTTCACAACTTTTCTATCACTATCTTTCCGGATAATTTTTCCATACTCTTCATACATTCAGAAATAACTGTAATAGTGAAAGTAGTAAACACACAAAAAATAAACTCAAAGATATACAATATTTACTTTCATACCAATTGCATCGTGCAATTTCCTGACTCAACCAAAGATAATGAATTACGCACGCGAACACAGGTAATGTAAGGAAACACACTTTGCCTAAAGCAATTAACCAACCACGGATTTTAATCTACAGGGTAGGCTAAGGTGTAAGGGTATAACGAAACATTATAACAAAGGTGTAAGAAACGAAAGGAATGGCTCTGAGTGTTTTTCTAGGGGTATCTTACTCTAAAAGTGAGAGTAACAAAGGGGTTTATACGGGGGTTAACTAACCAATGTAGTTAGTTAATATCACATAACATATAAAGGCTATTTGGGGTGTAATCCTAGAAATTTACCAATTTAAACAAGTCATTCCAATTATATAGATAATACTTATTATGGTGGTCTCGAATAGTATACAAGCCAAGTTCTAAAGTTTACAAGTCACCGGCACACTCATAGATTTGTGAATTTTGATAAGTTCACAATTTTTGGAAATAATGTTATGTGTGCAACTATGTAATTTAGACTTTAAACAAAAACATGCTAAAAATTTTAAATTTTGATATATTAAGCACATTTTAAGCATATTTTGAAAAAGTTTAGGACAAGTAAGTGTTCTAATTCTCCAATCCCCCCACTTAAGTTAAACAACGTCCTCGTTGTTTGTGTCAAAGGTTAAAAACTGGAAAATAAAAGAATTAGAACAGAAAAACTCCCCTGAGATTTGCTCGGTATGATCCTCCATTTGTATAAGAGCAAAAATCAACTTTCTTGTGGATTAGAACGTTTAAGCTTTATAGATGATGTATCCACAGAAATGCAGGAATCTATAATACCATTCAGACTTTAACACACCTGAGTTAAGAAGGTTCAAACTTGCATAATACATTAGTAGTTAGTAAAAATAAAACTTAAAAAATTAAACTGAAAATCATCAGGTCAGTCGATACGCCGTATCTTATGGAAAACGATACGCCGTATCGAGTCTGGAATTAGTACGAATCAGAATAAAAGATGCGTCGCATCCTTAACCAGGGATGCGCCGCATTAAAATACTGAAAAAAAGTTTTAAAGTCAAAAATAAAAATGCAGAAAATTAAATAAGATATGACCAGTGCAGGCGATGCGTCGCATCTTAGGATTGAGATGCGCCTCATCTTCTGCAGGTCTGACAGACTCGACACAGAACAGAATGTAAAAAATTTCTTCCGGGTTGTCTCCCGGTCAGCACTTGTCTTTATTCCAGAGTCTTCAAGTTAGACTCACGTTCAGCTCCTTATTTTGTTCTTGTTACGTGCCATCCTTCTTATTTCATCCGAAAGATGTTCCCGTATAGCTCCGCAACATTTTCTTCCGTTCGACTTAATCTAATATATTTTTTGGTCTTCGTCGCAACATATTCTTCATCAGGTCCCAAAGAGTATTTGATGACTTTAATTTTTTCAGAAATTATCATGGGTGGGTTATTATAAGTTATCCCAAGTAGTCGACATTTTCTCTTGATGAATTCTTCTTCGTCTCTATCTACAAACTTGAAATAAGGATCCTTATTCAAATAGTCATCAAGTTCATCAATCAATTCTCCTCGCGACTCATCGTTATTATCATAGGGATCATAATTAACCACGTTAAAGGATTGATAATAATCTTGAATCTCATCCCACTCTTTTTTCAATTCCCACTGTAAGCGTCGACTAAGCTTTGTGTAATCATCAAATTGTCCATGCACCCATTCCCAGAAAGTAGTGTTCGATGCTCCCTTTAGTTCTTTTAAGTATTCGATTCTACCTTTTTCTTGTAAAGCCTCTGCTTTACGAGGGCAGTCTTCAACTTCTTCATACCAATCATCGTCTTCAAAGTATACATCGTTTCCAACCCGTTTCATTCCAATTATACTTCCCCCATTACAGGTTCCATCATTCTTATAATCACAGGTTGGCCATTCACTACTTCCATCCTTGAAATTGAAAGGTTTACAAGTGTGATTAACATGCTCAAATTCCCATGGTTTATCCCAAACCCATGGTATTTGGTCATTCCATTCGTAGTACCAGGTGTTTTTGAACTCATCATAAGTTTTGAATCCTGGTAGATCTCCAGTTAGCACATCAGCGTCGATTTGAAGAAGGTAATTAAATTCTTTGAATTGTTTGCACAAGGGTGTCTCATAATTGAACACATCAATGTCTATGCTGAATAATTCTTCAATGCCTTCCTTGATTGTTGAATTGTCATCTGACGATCCATTGTTGCTCTCTACTTCCTCATCTTCCCCTCTCATCCAATATACCCATAACACATCTTTAGTAGCTCGGTCCATGCTCTTATGGTTATTGAACTTACTAGCTAACCAATTTGAAAAATCAACATTGTTAGGATCGTAGTTAACGTCAAAGCTAGTGTTACCAATCAATGATGGGCCATAAGAGTAACAATTCATCTTCAGTGTAGCTCATTAGTAAATCATAAGAGAATATCCCATCTTCAATATTGCATAAGCGTTTGAATTCCATATAAGTAGCTTCAAGAGGGGTTTCCCAAGAAAATAAATCGGCATCAATCGTGAGCACATTGAAGTTGATTTCGGATGAATCCGAAAGCAAGAGTTCCTTTTCTAATTCTGAGCTTTTAGTAATGCTTAATGCTGGGAACTTGCTCAAGCTAACTTCATAGTTATCACACTCCTCATCACTTTCCCGAATTAACGGCTTTTTGGTGCGGGACTTTTCATTGTGCTTATCATCCATAAGTTCCTTAGCAAGATATCCGTTCATTGACATATCTTCCATAGCAAAACCTGTCATCATAGGTAAAATCGTAAGTAGGATTTGTTCGCTAGAAGAGAAATTAATGAATTTAGAAACGGATATAAAGAATAAAAATAATTGATATCTGCAGATGATGCGCCGTATCCAGGAAGTTGGATACGCCGTATCTTATAATCGTTAAAATTTAACCAGACTTTTATTCGGAAAGCAGATACGCCGTTTATGAATTAGAATGCGCCGTATCAGTTTAATTTATCAAAAATCGATTATATTTATTAAAATTAAATGTGTCGTATTAACAAAAGCTAATGCGCCGTATTTTTGTTACGTTTCAAAATACAATATTTTTGATTTAGAAGATGCGCCGTATCGATAAAAATCGATGCGTCGTATCTGTTTAATAATTCGAAAACTGTTTTTAATTTAAATCGAAAATACGCCGTATCTGTGAAACCAGATGCGTCGTATGGCGTTAGGGTTTAGAAAAATTTCTTAATAAAAACAGAATACGCCGTATCTTGGGGAAAGATGCGCCGTACTCGAATTTATTAAACGCGTTGTATTTTATAAAAATTAAACGCAATACGCCGTATCTGTGAAAACAGATGCGCCGTATCGTTTGTAGCAGCTCTATAAAACGATAGCAGAATACAGAAAAATAGAAAAAAATAAAAACAAAAAATAAAAACAAACAAAAAGAAACAAAAATTAAAGAAAATAAAAACACACAAAAACAGAAAATATGCAAATAATACAATGAATGCAATTTATCTAATATATAACAGGGTTAGTTGTTAGAATCTAAAAATTAAAAAGAAAAACATAATCAAAATACTAATCAAATTAACAGCTAATAACAATTCACTCCCCGGCAGCGGCGCCAAAAACTTGATGCGTGCGCGTGTCGTTGCGATTTAGCAGTATTAATGCCTACTCAAGTTTTAAATTTATATTTAGCCGACTTATCAATAACACACACACTTAACGAGCTGTGTACGCGGTCAGTATGAATATAATGGTAAGTAGAGTGTCGATCACTAAGAGTGGAACGTATTATCTAGTTATTCTAATCAGTATTTTAATATCTTAAGTTAGCTATACAACCTAATCTACCGCAAGGGGGTTCAGCCTGAGAGACTGGCACGGTTTGGTTATGATTAAATATAAACTAAACTAATGAGCAGGAATCAGCGATTAGCACACACGTACACAGATAGATACTTGAGACAATAAGAAGACCTGTCCTGATAATTAAGTAGCTTGTCACTTGTTTTATTGCTAGTTTTATATGAAGTGTATATAATTAACCCTTTCTCGTTGGCTCTAATCTTATCGGCGAGTAAACCCTTAATGATCACTTATGTCTATCCCACTATCCTAGAAACGATAAAATAAATAGGCGAGGAAGGGGCATGGCGACCCAAGCAATGCTCAGCTGGACACAGAGGTTATCAATGCACTAATAAAAGTCACCAAAGACATCAACATATAAACTTTAATTAATGGGAAAGCAATTTTAAGGGGTGCCCATGATTTTCCGTAGTCACATGGAATCGGCCCATCAATCCTGATAATTAAAGTGTACTAATACAATAAAACAAAACTACTTAATGAATTGAATACATGCAGGACCTTCTTACAGCTCTTGTATCTTCGTTTAGGGTGTGTCTTGTGCTGCTAATACGTCTGAATTCGTCTGGTATCTTGCACTGTCCAACTTAAGCTCTCGAAATTCGTCTGGCCTTGGGGTATTTATAGTTTCTGTCTGAGGGTTAGATGCGGCGCATAGAATAAGTAGATGCGGCGCATTGACTTAACTTCGCGTGGGGTCCAAGATTAATATATTCAGGAATATTCGTACACCGCCTTAAGATGCGGCGTAACTCCATTTCTCTATGCGGCGCATGTCCTTTGCCGCCTTGGATCGTAACTTGTGAAATCTTGATAGTGATGCGCCGTATGTAAGAAGTATGTTGCGGCGTATCTGGAGCAGAATGATCTTGATCTTGTACATTTCAGTAGACTCTTAACATCTTGCTTGTTTTGCTCCATAATTAGTCCAAAATCGCCAAGTTTCACATAATACTTGTTTTTACCTGAGAATTACAAAAGTAAACATTAACGTATCAATTCTCATATATAATATAATAAAACAAGTCAAATAAATAGGATAAATGATGATAATAAAATGTACTTATTTGAGTTCATCAATAACGTAACTAAAAACATGTTCATTTTGAACGTTATCAAATTCCCCCACACTTTAGTTTTGCTCGCCCTCGAGCAAGTCTAGTTTTTAAGAAAAATGATTTCAATGGTATTGTTAACGTTTTTCCAAAAAGCTAACAGCTATTCCAAAGGAACACTTGTTAATTTAAATGTAAATGTGAAAAATTCTTGAAACATAAATGAGTTAATTTTGAGCTTGATAACATAACTTAGCACCTCACGAAGAATTTTGAAATTCACTCATCACTCTAAGGGTAGATTGATTGGTAAATCACTCATTGCTCAGTCATGATTCATGCGTCTTACCATAAGCTTGTACAAGTATCAAAACAACAAAATAAAACATCAAAGAGGTCTTTTATTCGGGTTTAAGGTTAAAGGTTACCTGCTAATGTTCAGACATTTCATACAAGAATATAATAGATCGCTAGCGCGAATTTTTGAATAGAATAAACAACAGATGGTTACTAGATTATACCTTGGCTCGCTGGCGCGTTACTCACATAACGGATGGTCACCAAAATACGCTCTAGATCGCTGGCGCGTCTTTAAACTATTAAAAACTCGGATGGTCACTACAATATCTGTGCACTACATATCTTTACAAAGCCATCACTTAATCCGGATGCTCGTAAGCTAACAACGAATAAAGTAATTTGGTAAAAGGTAAGGGTAAGACATGGGAATTATTTGTGATTGGTTTCTACAAAATGAAAAATAAGAATCAAGTCCAAATTCCGTTCCTAACTCTTTATATCACAAATGATCACTTCTCAAACTTCTTCGATTGTTTTTCCACATCTCATACTTACTTATTCCTTCTTAGCTCATTGGCTAATTGATACTCATACATTATAGCTCATTGGCTATTCACTTTATTCACATTTTTTTTCTTTTTTACAAACAATACTTCCTCGTCACCCCCACACTTTGGATGAGCACACGCTACAAAAAAAACAAATAAGAGTAGCGACCTCCTTCTTCATTGAAACAACACATACACATGTCAAAGTGTGGCCAACGCGTAATCATCAAAAAATAAATAGTTTTCAAACTTCAATTGAACTTGATTCGGGTAAGGCTAAGGTGTAAGGTGTAAAATATTTTTGTATTTTCTGGTTTAATCAAAAGAAAAGATAGGCTCAGAGGGTGTAACTAAGGGTATCTAGCGTAAAAGATTAACGCTAACAAATGGGTTCCAAATACAAGGATAACTAACCGATGTGGTCAGCAAAAATATTTCTGTAAACGGATGGCCATTTGGTGTAAATCCTAAGTTGCCTCTTATCATTTGAATATATTTTTACCACTCGAAAGTGATTTTAACCGTAATGCATAACAAGTACAAGTTCTAGAATCAACATAATCACCGGCACACTCATAATATATAGCATAAGAAATGCTTTATACAAAAAGGGCTTAAATCCTCACAATTTAAGAAGGGTTATAACATGTACTAGTAAATGTTATCGATTCCAAAATGAAATAGCTCTCATAACTTGATTAAATTCCAAAAAAAATTCAAATAGCCTCATTTTTTACCATTGAATCAATCTGGTTCTTTAAACTATATAATTTATGTGATAAAACAACTAGAAAATCAAGGGCGAACACATTCTAGTTACTTGAATCCAACATCATACTAAACCTAAAAATAAAAAGTAAACCATTTTTCTTATTTTCTTCTCTCCCCTACACTTAAGTTTTGCATTGTCCTCAATGTAATAAAAATGAACTTCAAAGTAAAGGAAATGGGAAAAATTAAGTTAAAAAGGTACTACCAGGGTAAATACGCATACGCATATTTGATCATAGATAAGCCAATGAGTTCTCCAACTCCAAACATTGATCAACAATAAGCTTCCGGTAATTCACCCCTGCAAAAACTGCAAAAATATACGAAACAAAACAAACAAACAAAATACTAATACAAACAAAGTAATTGAAAATAAACCATAAGTAATTAATCCTAAAAAAATTAAATAAAGTTAGATAAGATAATAGAAATAAAATTGTTCGACCCATATCATTGTTTTTAAACACAAACCATCATAATCAAATCTCGATGATCACTCATCATCGTCTTCCATGTCGTCAGGAGTATGAATTCTCTCATCTTCACTCTCCTCATAGTTTTCTTCCTCATCGAAAACTGTAAAAACTTTTTGCCTCTTCTTTCCAACTCCTGATGATCCTCCCACATTAAAACTCGAGCCTCCAACCTCTGGGACTCTACCATAAACAGGCACTGGTTCGAGAAATGGAGCATACCCAGGATATGGGTTAGGATATGGGTAAGGATATGGACCAGGATAAGGCTCATACTGAAATGGGTAGGGTGGAACATTTGGTGGGTTGTAGGGTAGTACTTCATAATTGGCTTCTCGTGCCAAGTGTTGGAGCATCGGCATTGAATAATCATAATTGTAATTATGCCTCATCATCATCGAATCTCTCCATATATCCCTACGCTCAATATCATTAAGTTCTCGATTCCAATCTCCCCACCCCGAGTCAAAACTACTCGGTGCATGAACATTTTCTACTGGCGGCGGTGGTTGATACGGTGCTTGAGGTGCGGCCATCGCCGGCTCATTCCAAGCTCCCAACATTCTACTATTCTGATTCAATGCTTTCCCAAAACTTTTATCGTCCCATGTCTCACTCTCCATCGGCTCCGAACACTTAACCAATTCCTCATTCTCAAAATAACCCAAATTTCTAGCCAATGCGGTCACATAGTGACCTCCACAAATGTCACTCCTATCCTTTATCCCTGGTGCTCTTCTCGAAAGATATTCGGCTATAATCCAAGCCGCATTTCCGTTCTTGTCCTCCTCTAACAACTTCATAACCCACAGGTCGGGTTGATTGCATTTATCTCGACTCCCCGTCCTGTGTAAAACACCCCAAGCTATTAATTTCTGCAAAATTTTCATCAACGGGTTTCTTAGCTTGGACGAGTTTCTCCTTGAACAACTTGGATCACCAACACGATTCCAATACTCCGGAATCCCTTCATAATCATTGTGGTACCTCACTAAGCTCAGAAAATGAGCTTCAAACAATCTATGCTCAACTTCATCTTGTTCATACAACCCAAGAGCAACTGCAAAACCCGGCAAAGTGTAAGCATGCTCCTTGCCACACAATCGAAACCAAATACACGTTTCTCTCATCAAATCAACAATTTTCCTTTCAAAATAAAATGTGAAGAAGAACTCCAAACACCACTCACGATAAACATTCTCATAAATGCTAAAAGCTCTTTCCCACGAATAATCCTTAAAAGTATCCCCATCTCCTGGATACACGTAAGACATCCTCATCATCTTTCTCAATTCGTCCTCACATTCATAATCCGAAAACACATCCCAATTAACCAAACGCGGTTTAGCAAATTTCCTCACTTGAAGCTTTGAAAGACGCTCACGAAAAGCGTGCTTTTCTTCTTTCTTTAACTTGCTGAATTTGAGATTTTCATTACTCTCCGGCTGAACATCATATGTGATTTTACTCTTCGCATTCCTTTGAACAAACTTCGTCACGATAGGATTAACACGAACACGTGATGAACTCGAGGAACCTACAACATTGCTCTGTAGAAATCACAAATATCTGTTAGTATTAGAGCATAAGAACCAATGCTACACGATTTAGAAGCCCAAAAACTCGTTTTCGAAAAAATTTATTTTCATTTACCGAGCCCTCCATCCGATCGGTTTGCACCTCCATCCGATCGGATGGAGTAAATGACCAATCCCAACCGATCGGTTTTCATCCGCAACCGATTCGGTTGACTTCTCCTGTCAAACACAAAAACTCAATTTTGCATTTCTAATCGATTCTATCAATTCCAATTCTCTCCTAACCTGCATTTCATCAATTATGATGATTTCTACGTCTTTAATTCGTTCCTATCTTAATCCAAAACATCTCCACATGTTCTCTTAATCCATTCTTGAACTCTCAAGAACACTACCAAATCAAACTCTCCAATTAGTGTTCTAATCAACAATGTACTATCCTAGCATCACTAATTAACAAGCATATAACATCTGGGAATCATCAATTGCAGCTAAATTTGATTCTAAGTTTTGACCCAATTCAATCCGAAAATTCAATCAATCAATTCTTCCTCAAAACTTAATCAATCAATCTAATTCTTTTTGCAATGTATTCCACTATCATTTACCCATCTATTCCTAGAAAATTACATCTTAATTCGAAGTCTATCAAAAATACCCAATTCTTGACCTAATTCAATAAATCCGAATTAAAACTTAATTAAACCAAATTGATGATGTTATTTACTTGTTTTGGAGCCATTGATAGTCTTCTAACACTCCTGCAACTTCCAATCGAATTCTTATGGTCGAATTTTGAATACCCAAATTTGGTGGATTGTGTGTGTGTGTGTGTTTTTGTGATTTTTGAAATTTTGAGTTTATATATCAAACTCCATCCGATCAGCTTTTGATCCAACCGATTCGGATTAAGTTTTTGCAAAAATTTCACTTTTTCTTCTTGCCAACACTTTGTGATACTTGTGAGAACAAGTAAAAATGTTTTTCTCTTTCAAAAACTCTTTTTTTGAATGAATAAATTTCACCACACTTGGTCTACCAAAATTTGGTCAATTCTATCTCTACTAATCTCCAAACAAAACTAATACTAAAAACTTAACTTAAAACTCAACTTCATAATCATAAACCTTAAAAAAAAAAAAAAAAAAAAAAAAAAAAGTCTTATCAATAACCTTAAAACTTAGGAACTTAAGATAACTTAAATTGCAAAAATTAAAATGCATAAAATTAAAAATAAACAAACAATTAGCACACACTTTGCTCTTTATTCATCCATTTGTCCTTCTTTCTACTTCTTCATCCTTGAAAATACTCGTGCCTAAGGATATCTTCTCCTTGAAATTTTCCGGACAATTTTCGGTTTGTCTTTTGAGTTTTAAATCTTCTTGCAAAGTTTCTCCCATTTGGGCAAACAATATCAAATTTAACATGCCATTCCCCGTCTCCTTCTTTCTTCTTGTAGATACTTGAACCGTCGGGTCCCCACTCCAAATTTTTGAGTTGGACCGGTAAGGATCCAAGAAAATCTGTAAGCTTATTAAACACAAAAACATTTTTGAAGGGGTTAAAGAAAGCCTCCATTGCTAGAGCTCTTTCCATGTCATCTTCGATACCAAAATAACTAGGAGCAACCGGCCCATATTTAGGTATACCATCTTCATCTCTCCCTACTTCAAAACAACCCAAATGGTCTTCTTCTTCATCTTCCTCTTCATGCACTTCCTTAACTATTTTTCCTCTTGGCTTTGGATAATAAGTATGTTTTAAGATCCCATCATTAATAGTCATAGTACCATGACCCATATCTATAATAGCCCCACATGTCCTTAGAAACGGTCTACCTAACAATAGTGGTAACTCTTTGTCTACCGGAATGTTAAGCACTAAGAAATCGGCTAAAAATGCCTGGTAACCTATTTGGACTCGTACATTTCTTACTTCACCCATCGCCCTTGCCTGAGAGTTATCAGCCATAGTAAGATTAGACTGATTAGGTTGGGGGTTACTAAGCCCTAGCCTCTTGTATAACGTATAAGGCATAACACTAACACTTGACCCTGTATCGGCCAATGCATACATCGCAACTGTTCCATTTACCTTAATGGGTAAAACAAAATTTCCTGGATTACTCATCTTCTTTGGCAATCCATTTTCCACTATCCTTGCTCTCTTAACCTCATCGAAATCTTTGTCTTCTAGTCTAGCCCTAGCCATCATTATAGCATCCAACTTCTTACGGTATGTCATGTAATTGTTCAACACATCAATAACCGGTTTCTCTTCCATAAGCTCTTGAAATTTCAACTCCAAGTTCTCCAAAATAGCCTCCTTTTGTTCTTGGGTTAGAGGTTTAACAGTTTCTGGTGAAATTGGTGTTGAATGTGATGATGATGATTTTTCATTCTTTGGGGTGGAGGTTGGGTTAATTTGTTTAAGGGTGCCTTCTTTCTACTTGCCTTTCCCATCTTAACAATCTCTTCCTTCCCTTCTTCTAATTCCGCAAACATCTCATCAACTTCCTTTCCTTCTTTCAATTAGGCAATGTCAATTCTCATCTCGCCAAGTGCGAAATCAAGCTTACACTTGGTTGTAACAAGAAAATCTCTTCCAAAAACTACATCCGGTTCATCAACATTTCCATATTCTAGGACTACAAAATCAAATTTGAAAATGTGGCCGTGAATATTCACTTTCACATCTTTTACCTTCTTTCTCCCATAATCCTCATAGTCAAGTCGAACAAAACCAAGCTTGTCTAACATATTTTCGGTGATATAATTGTCTCCATATTCCATATTTAACTGAGCATCCCACGCTTGGATTCCTTCCACACCACATGGTGTAGCAAACTTCATAAACGGTGCATCGAACTCTTTATGTGGAGCTCTTGTGAACACAACAACTCTTTTCTCCTTTGGTGAACAAACTAAGTTCTCCCCAACTTCTTCTATCTTTTCAACATCGACCTTAACGTCTTCCAACATACTTTCCAAACGCTCCAAGGAATCACCCGAATCCTTGAACATCTCTTCCAAATTCCTCAAGTATTCCGACACTTCGCTTAAACTCTCCATTTCACTTAGGCAAATACTAACTATAACATAACCACAAAATCAAAAATCCAAATCATTAGCATTAGGGTTAGTCATAATCGAAACATACTCAACAATGAAGTTATATCAAGTAACAAACAAGTTTAAACACTCAAAACAATAAAACAAGTAAAAATTAAAAACTTTTAAAAAAAATTCCGAGGCAACAATCCGATCGGTTTTAGACCCCATCCGATCGGATGGTCAAATCGTAAAAAATTTGCACTTTCCAATCCGGATCGGATGCACCACATCCGATCGGTTGGACCAATTGTAAAACCTTTTTTTTATATATATTGAAACTAAATTAAACTTTAAATGAGATAAATGAAAACTTAAATGAAACTAATTAACTACATTAACTACTAAATTAAAAACTTTAAAAACATTAAAAAAAAAAAAAAAAAAAAAAAAAAAAAAAAAAAAAAAAAAAAAAAAAAAACATTAAATTAACTCCATGATCATCATTAATCATATAATTAAACAACTAATCAATTTTTACTATTACTACACTTAAAAGTACCATTAATCTATCATTAAAAAGACTAAATACTACTAAAACATAAAAACTAAAAAAAAAAATTACCGAGGGCTCCAACCGATCGGTTGGACATCCATCCGATTCGGTTGGTCCCGAACCAAACTTTTTTTTTTTTTTTTTTTTTTACTTTTTCAACACGAATTTCTAAATCAAAAACTTATAAAACTACTAAATTCAATCAAATCCCCGGCAGCGGCCCCAAAAACTTGATGTGTCAAACGTGTTGCAAGTTTTAAAATTTATAAACACGATTTATCCAATTCTCTAATTAACACATACGAGCAAGTATACTCGTCCGTGGTAGTAAAGGTGGGTAAGTCGAGATCGTCCCAAGGGATTTGGTTTTTGTATTTAGTAAAACAAGTTTTAACAAAAAGGTTGTCAAGCCAAGTTGGTGGAAATTCTCAAAGTAAATTCAATCAAACAAAACATATACTTGTGTGTAATTCTATAACTAATTGCATAGAATATTCTACCAAGTTGGGTGTAACTTGTGATGATGCACAATTTTATATGAATGATTAACAATCAATGGTTTATATCATGAAAAATCATTTCTAAGAATTCAATCTCCTAGTTAACTCCTTTCGGCCATGCTAACTATTACGACAATTCTTTTAAGCACTAGTTGTTTGAAAAGAAATTCTTATCTTAATTATTCCTAAGAATCCTTTCGGCTCTTTTATTCTTGATGAAATCGTTTCAAATCTATTTTAATGAGTAAATATGGTGCTTGTCACACACCATATCCCATACTAATTCGTGCACTAACTTTTTGAAATAAAAAGATAAAGAAAATCCTTTCAGCCTTTTTATCCTTTGAAAATGTTTTTATCAACTAATTAAGCAAGATTAGATGTTATTCCAACAAACTCATAAAATAAGAATTGGTTTCATGCATCACCTTTTAACATAAGAATTCTCCAACAATTAGTTACATCATAACACACAAGTATACCAACAATTACTCCATAACAATCATTATAAAACACAAGTAACAAAACATACTTTCATTAAACGTAAAGTAAAGGTAGTTCATGGTAAATAAACAAGATATACCTAGCTTAGATTACAAGAACTAGATTTGTGGTACTATAGCAACCACACTCCTCCAATCGCCTATTAAGGCACGTAAACAACTCCACACTCGAACCACACTATTGAGACTTTAACTCAAAGTTCCTGGATGTTTTTACAGCACTTCTAAGCTTTCGGGCAATAATAATAAGATAGCAAGGACTTGGTGTAAGCCTCTTACTAGTTTTTGGGTTGTCACCTTTGTATCTAGCCTTGGATCTTCTTATATAGTGTAAATAACACTTATGCATCAAGTAAAAACGTCACTAATGAGTTAATAAGCAGGAAATGATCAGCCACCATGATTATGGGGCTTAAATCTGTCATTAAATGAACTTTGGTAACAGCAGCTTCATCCAACCGATCGGATTTGGGCTCCAACCGATCGGTTGGCCTTCTCGGTAAATCCCATCTTCTCCCATCCGAATCGGATACGGGCTCCATCCGATCGGATGGAGTCTACATGTACTCAAAATCTTGATTTTTCTTTGTCTTTTCTTGGTGGATGCTTTATCCTTCATTGTGGTACTGATTTCTTCCATAGAACTTGATATTTTCTTGATATATAAACATAGAAATCTTGACACTTTCACATCCTTGAGTCCTTGTGTGGTTACTTTCTTGTTTCCATCTCGAGAATCCTCCAATTTGTGCATAATTACTTCAATTCTTCGAATTTTCCTATACTTGGCTACATTTAATTTCATATACACTTTTTCCATGATTAAGCAACAAATACATACAAATATAACCAAATATAGTGCACAAAACTAATGATAATGTAACTAAAAACATGTTCATTTTGAACGTTATCACTACTCCCCATAAGACCATATTCCAGTTGCCATTTTCAACGTAGTCAACAAATTACTCCTCTCTCATCAATTATGTTCATTTCACTTACCCACTCAATCTCTCTCAAACCTTTAACTATCCCCTCCCAACTTACCATTTTTCGGCGATCATCATATTCCGACAACGCTGTATTAATTTTCCTCACTTTTTTTAATACTAACCACGAAAAAATATTTGACCTTACATGTACGCGATTTGTGTAGGTTGGGTTTCATCAACTTTAATTTTTAAAGTAGAGGTAGTAACGTCTTGATGCGTCTTTCTTGATGGAAGATAATGGCAATAGTGTTTTGCTACCAAGTGTAAGAGACGGTAATACGGTAAGTATGCTTTTTTTACATGTTTCAGTTTTCTAAATTCGTGTATATTTGACAATTTGTATTAAAATCTCAAGGTTTTCAATGGATTTTATTACTAAGTTGCCTAGAACAAGTAGTGGACATGACACGATATGGGTCATAGTGGACAGGCTGACAAAGTCTGCACATTTTCTGGCCATTCGTGAAGATTATAAGATGGAAAAGCTGGCGAGGATTTATATTAATGAGATTGTGGCGAGACATGGTGTGCCTGTGTCAATTATTTCAGATCGCGACAGTAGGTTTACCTCGCGGTTTTGGCAATTATTGCAAAAGGCGTTGAATACACAGTTGGATATGAGCACTGCTTATCATCCACAGACTGATGGGCAAAGTGAGCGAACGATTCAGACTTTGGAGGATTTACTTAGAGCGTGTGCTATTGATTTTGGAGGAAGCTGGGATACTCATTTGCCTTTGGCTGAGTTTTCCTATAACAACAGTTATCATTCCAATATTAGATGTGCACCATTTGAGATGTTGTATGGAAGGAAGTGTAGATCACCTATTCTATGGACAGAGGTTGGGACAAGCCAACTAATTGGTCCTGAAATAGTGCAAGAGACTACAGATAAGGTGTTTCAGATTAAGGAAAGACTTAAGGCAGCAAGAGATCGCCAAAAGAGCTATGCGGATAATCGCCGTAAGCCCTTGGAGTTTAGTGTTGGTGATCTTGTAATGCTGAAAGTGTCTCCTTGGAAAGGTGTTGTGCGTTTCGGTAAGAAAGGCAAGTTAGCACCTAGGTATGTAGGACCGTTTGAAATTTCGGAAAGGATTGGACTTGTGGCATATCGGTTGAGATTACCTGAGGAGTTAAATAGTGTGCATGATACGTTCCACATATCTAATTTGAAGGAATGTTTGGCGGATGCTAATTTGCATGTGCCATTAGAAGAGATTAAGATTGATAAGTCTCTTCACTTTGTTGAGGAACCTGTTGAGATTATGGATCGAGAGGTCAAGAGTATGAAACGTGGTAAGATAGCGTTGGTGAAGGTACGTTGGAATTCCAAACGTGGTCCTGAGTTTACTTGGGAACGTGAGGATCAGATGAGATCCAAGTACCCGAAGTTGTTTGCTGAGAAGGTTGATGAGACGAGCTGTTAAATCTCGGGACGCGATTTCCCTAAGTGGGGGATGATGTAACAACCGTGATTTTAGCAGGTTAGTTTGACTAATAGTCTCAACTCGTTTAACTTTGTTTTAATGTGTATTGTGTGTTTGTGTGAATTATATGTGGTAAATGTGCGATATAGGTGTGGTATGTATGTAAGTTGGCACTAAATCCCTTAGTGTAAGAGTTTCGTCATGTTGAGTAGTGTTAAATTTTGGGAAAAGTTCATTTTGATCGCCTTTTTGGTGTAGAAATGACTTGTGTAATTTTGGTTGATGAAGCGAAAATTGTACCGCTTTTAGGGGGTCATTTAAGCCCTAAATCGTATTTATTTGATTAAATATTGCCCTAAATCGTTCCTTTTGTCATTTTAGGTACTTTGGAGAAGAAATCTGGAAAAGGAAGCATTTTGGACGTTTTTGGAGCATAAAAGTGAAGAAAACGACAAAGTCTCAAAATCGGCTGGAAAAGTACCTGTGACGGCGTCAAGCACCATTGTGACGCCGTCAACCCTTGACGCGCCAGAGAGGATTTTGGATGATTAAAAGGGGACGGCGTCAAGAAGGCCATCAAGAAACCCTAACCCGCGGCGAGGTGACGGCGTCAGCTCTATAACGTGATGCCGTCAGATCTGATTTTCTATATATATTCTCATAATTTTTAGTCATTAGTGTGCAACTTTGTGAGGAGAAACTCTAAGACGATTTTTCTGCTACTTTTAAGGGTTTTATACCCTTGGATCTCCCATGTTCAATTGAAGATAAGTAATCAATTAATCATTCAATATGTCTATGTGTTGTTTGATTATATCTTGTTCTTGTCTTTTATTTAACATGCTAGGCTAGATTTATCTTGTGTTTGCTTAGATCTAATGAAACCTAACTATTGATTATTGGTTGTTGGTGTGTTATTAATTGTATTGGATGATTGTTTATCGATGTTAGGCTTAAGAAAACTGGCTAACCTCCTATACGGTAACTTGCTTGAACGTCTTAAGAAACATGAACCAATGCGTACTAAGGTTTTTGTAAAACCCTAAAATCTAAAACAATTGAAATTCCTAAATTGCCCCTATACTCTTAAATCTACAAGAACATTATAAAATCGAATGTACCTAAGTTATTAAATCCCTAAAGGACTAATGAAATTACTAAAGCATTTAACGATCAATACCTAACTTTAATATTCGGAAGCTACTATTATAATTTTATTTCACACGTTTTCTTTGTGTCTTTGGGCCCTAATCAAAACACGCGAATTGCACTAAACATGGGCCGAAAATTTTTGCAAGCTTTGGCCCATAAACCCTCTCCATAAACCGGCCTTTCCCATCCCCTCATCATACCGAAAATCCCAAGCCAAATAAACCCTAAAACCCCTACCAAGAAGTGGCGACTGCCTCTTCTTTTTGCTGCTGCTATTCGATCTAAACAAACCCAAGAGGAGGCTCAATCTTGATCTTAATTCGTGTATCATCCATTCTAAGGTAACCATGTAACTCATGCTATAATCCATTCGAATTTACAACCATAAACTAATAAAAAAAAAACAACGTGTTTTGTTCTTGTGTTTCTGCTGATGTACGATCAAAAGGAAAAGGGAGAAGGGTCCGTTGTGTAGTGTTGTTGATCTCGAGTTATCCGTGTTCTTCGTGTGATCTTCAAGGGTATTGCATCACATACCTTGTTCAATCCTCATTCATGTTTTTGTATCCTAAATAGAAGTAAAGTCACATGTTATGTCACATAAAATCATGAAAAGAAAACCCTAAAAACTTATGTGTATAAATCGAACCTATATATACATATGATGTATTTAACCAATTTGATTATGTAAGACCTGTGGTAATCGACTCAAAACATGTTATAACTTATCCATAATCAATATGTGTTAAGAATTAAAGAATGAGAATGATGAAACTCTAAGTTATATATGAATCTATGAAAACTGCTACTGATATGGAATTTTATTCGACTTTAATCGGCTGTAGATGAATGATGTGAACGTATACTTTGGTGTTTCTGGAGTCTAGATTGTAGGTTAATGAAATAGCTTTCGGGAAAAATTTATCTTGTAATTTTTAGAGGCCGGATAGTTCACTTTTTGATTTTTGGGAAATTATGTGTCTGATCGGATTTGTGAGTCTGGAAAATCAGTCCGGGTTTTTGAATTTTAATTTCCAAAACACGTTGAATTAGGAGGTGTCCTTTGAACAGGGAAATATTCAGGATGTATATTACTTTCTGGAATTTTTGTAGATTTTTGTGAATTTTTCTTAAAAGGTTTTTAATTAATAACTTTTCGTATAGTAAAATCTATCAGAAATCTGGACAAGTTAGTTGAAGTGAATTTTAATCCATAGTTTTGCTATTTAATAAAATCTGGAAAAATTAGATAAAATACTTAAGACATTGAAGTATCTCTGGGAATTTTTGGGGAATTTATTTCTGAGTTCTTATATGATTTTCGATTTATAGAAAACCTGACAACTTCAAGTTGAAAACTGTTAGAACCTGATGAAAAGTATAAAAAGGGTTTTGAAAGGTGTTTTGTGTTTACTTTAAAAACTAAAGGGACTAAATGTGTAATTTTATGAAACTTGAGGGTTTGATTCGTGCCACACGTATATTTGAGGGTATGAGGGTTAGTTGTGTAATTATGAATATAATAAGGGTTAAAGTGTAATTTGTATAATTATAAGGTTTATGTTGTAATTTTGGTAAATCAAGGGTGTAAAGTGTAAATTATGAAACTTAAAGGACGAGAGATGTGATTCTAAATAAATGATGTATTTAAATTAGTAGTTTGCAATATTTTCATTCAAGACCCTTAACTTTGGGATGTTTGCAATTAAAAACCCTAACTTATGGAAACTTGTCATATTTAACCTTGAACTTATGTAAAAGGCATTATGAACCTTAACCTACTAACATGGTCATCTTTAATAAGTTGATAAACAGGAATGATAATAACTAAAGTTACTGAATGTGTAAAGTTACCTAAGATGGAGAGAAACTAAAATGAAACCTTATGATTAAGAAACTATGAAATCATAAAGCTATGAAACTTATAAGTACAATTATAATTCATGTAGATTCGCTGAAGCGGGAGTAATCCGGTGTTTTGTGATCTGCCTTTGGTTTGTTTTGCTATCGGATAAGGTACAGATACTCTGCCCTTTTTCAGTAAGGGTTCTGATATTCTATACATTGATTTTGAGTTATGATTCAGTTAAGTTTTCCCAAGCCATTGCTATGTTCCCTTTGAGTGAACCTTTGATACTTCTTTTGATATGACTTTGAGATGCACCTTTTGATATATGATCTTTTGTGATGACTTTGAGACCTGACTCTTAGTTTGATACCCGAGCCATTTTCTGTGTACCTAGCCAGGAAGGTAACCTGGCCATGTCTGTGATGCACCACTGGCATGACTCCCGTGTGGGGGAGTGATTTCTCACACCGTCCCTTTTATATTATCTGCTATGGCCATTATGACTTTGAGATTATGACTTTGAGTTTGGGGCGTATGGATTGCAATCCTAGGTTTGTTTGTGAATTTGAGTATGACTTTGAGTATGACTTTGAGGTGACTGGTGCTTGTGTACAATACACGCCTTTCACATTTAGCTGGAGCTAGCTACTCCACTATTATGATACATGAGGACACCCCTCATATTATCTGGTTTCCTGAGAGGTATCCCCTCTGATTGTGAGACTATGACTTTGAGATTATGATGTTGAGATTATGACTTTGAGTTTCTGGGCTCGTGGTAGATGACTATCCTATATTTCCCCTACTAATCTTTTGCTTGCTTATACCTTATGACATTTCCCAATGCTTCATATTATATTTCTGTTTCGTTATTCTTTGCTTTGTATATGTATCTGTTCACTGAGCTTTTTAAGCTCAGCCGCACGTTTTCTTTTCGTGTGCGACAGGTAATAAGCAGGACGATGGGTTTTGGGTATGAGTGAAGAGACTTTTGGACTTAGAAGACTTTGATAGTTATTCTGAGGTAGAGACCATTAGAAGGAGTTGCTTTTGCAGACTTAGTAATTAGCTTTTGTTTCCCTTGTATCCTTGTGTATTCAGTATTTCATTTGTAACCTTTGAGAATCTTTGTATTACTATTGAATGTATGTTTTGTTTGATCTGATATGAAGCCATTAATGTGATACTTCTACCCTTGCTGGGTTGGGGTGTTACAGTTTTTATGGTTGTATTTAATGCATGAGCGAATTCTAGTGATCCTATGTTAGGAGCTTCTTAGCCGGCTCGACATAGGAGTGAAGTAGGAGCTTATAGAGTTGGGGAAGTACGTACGCCATCCCACAATTGGTATTAAGGAATACACCCGTCATCCATGCAATTAATACACACTAATCAACCGGTAAAAGATAGTTAGGGAGTAAGGAAATCTAAGTAA
Source organism: Artemisia tridentata subsp. tridentata (assembly GCA_021014915.2). Lineage (NCBI taxonomy): Eukaryota > Viridiplantae > Streptophyta > Magnoliopsida > Asterales > Asteraceae > Artemisia > Artemisia tridentata. The sequence goes on along the minus strand of CP139502.1, from coordinate 191,864,637 downwards.
ACACATTTCTCTCCATATAAGTTCCACAACCTTTTTATTTTCAGTTATTTTATTTTATTTGCAATTGTAGTTATTTGGGTTAGTTGACTAGCAACTAATTCCGCCCACTCCTTCAAACCCGAGATTTTACTTGCTTTTATAAAAATATAAAAAATACAAAAAGAATCTTCCCTCACCCTTAGACCTATTAGAGTAGTTTTTCAATCCTAATGACACTATTCCCCTAGAGAACGATCAATCCCCCGGTACTTGCCACTACACTATACTACATCGGTCAGGTACACTGCCTGGTGGGGATTGCAAGCCTCTTGAGATCCCTCGAGAGGTAAAACCTGTTGTAAGGTCGCAAAACCACGCATCAAGTTTTTGGCGCCGCTGCCGGGGAGTAATTATTGCTTAGGTTGAAATTCTTTTTTATTAGGTCTACTTACTAGATTCCTTTCTAGTAAGATATATTTTATTTTCTTTTTATAGGTCTTCTTTAGTCTATCTTATTTCTTTGTGTGTTTGTTCGTAATTTCCATTGACTCTTCCGTTCACCATTATGGAGAACGCGAATCCACCATACCACCAACCACGTAATTCACCCACTCCATATGACATCTTGATGTTTAAACAACATAAAGATGAACCTCTCTATGATGCATGGACTCGTTTTAAATAATTACTCCAAAAAGTCCCTCATCATAACTTCGATTTTTGGTCCCTAACTCAAATCTTTTACAATCATGTCGACCGACATGCCCAAAGGGACATTTATCATTTTGCCGGCAGGGATCTTAGGGAATTAAGTGCTGAGGAAGCATGGGAAGCTATTGAGAATTGTGCCCAATATTATTATATAGTAGACAACCCAACAAACATTAATACAAGTCAATTGACCACAAATTTCAAGGATCATGAAACAAGTTTGTTTAGGGATGAGGGTAGAGTTGAGCCACCTAGCTGCATGTCATGGTTAGGCACTACCATAATACAGGATGAACACATAGGTGACCTTGATGTGATGGAGGATTTAGCCGAACATGATCACATTGATCAAAAAGACCTAGGTTTTATGACCAATGACTTTGAATCCCGAAGAACACATGATGAATCCTTTAGGCAAATTGAACATGGTCGGATTATTGAGGAAGATCCTTATGATTCGGACATAGAAGTTGAGATGCCTAGAGAAGCACTTGAGATACTTGGGAAAATGTTAGGGTTAGATTGTACTAAAACACATGATGAGGATATAGGTGATCTTGACATAGGGAATGATGAGGTAAGTAACATAAGCCCACCAAGTACCCCACAAGTCCTACCATCATTTGAGGCACACACACCACCCATGACTTACCCGGAAGAAGTAGAAGAGACTATAGGAACCCCAATAGAGGTAGAGCCCTTGGACCCAACAAAACTAGAAGAAATAGGTTTGAATACTTGTAGTCATAACCTTTCTTTTAGTTCTATGGAAGTTCCTAGTTTTGATGAACCGGAGCCTAAACCAAAACCGTTACCTAATCTTCCATCCTTAGATGTGAACTTAGGAATTGAATTAGGTCCCGACCCACCCATCAAACCATATAGTCCGGGTAGTTTTATGTTGAAGGTAGTAGACTCTAAGCCTTGTAGAGAGGAAGCTGACATAGGAGTGAACCATAACCTTTCATACTTACATCACCCATTCATGATTAATCACAAGAAACACTATGGGTTTAAACCGGGTTTATTAGGTCAAGATGGATTCCCAACTAGGAGTCTCTCGAAGTTGATAGAAGATGATCCCTTTCTAGGAGAAAACTTCAATTCACCCATTGACCCAATTGAACTAAGTAAGGTTATGATGATTGGATCCCACATCTTTGAGCATATAATTCATCCACCACTCTTTCCTCACGTGGCATACTCATACCGAGTCGGTGTGTATCGCTACTATCACCCGCACTTAACCCTAAGTGTAGGGAAAACCTCTCCTTTATCCGTTAAATAAGGGCAGAGTCAGGCTCGTGACTCGAACAAAAACAAGCGCTTCTTGGGAGGCAACCCAAGCTTTATTTGCTTTGTGTGTTTATTTATTTGTTTGTTTGATTTTATTTGCTTCCGTATGTATGTTTAATTTTTATTATTATTGATTCATGTTCGAAACTAAATTGTGAAAATGCTTTATCTTGTTTTTAACTTCGTCTTAACTACATATAAAGGTATTTTGCAAAAGATAAGTGTAAGGGAAATCCAAATCGGTTTATTAGAACAAATGAACATGAATCATAACAATATTAAATTAACATACATATTAGTAATTGTTTGAGTCAAATGCTTGTATCGAGTCATAATGATATTTTGCAGGATTTCCAGGAAATAAGGATTGAGTTTTTCCAGAAATTTTCCGGAAACTTAACATGAAAAATCTGTCAGATCACTTCTGACGGCGTCAGACCCCAGTTTGACGGCGTCAGGAACAGTTTTCTGGAATTTTTTTTTGAAAGTTTTGTTTTTCTTCCGGAATCATAAAATGCTTTATTAAATCTCTAACTTATAAACTCCAGGAATCTGCAAAATAATCATTCCACAAGCATTATATCCTTATACAGATTTATCCCGCCGATGTTATGCAGGTTTTCGTGTTTGTTTTCTCAGGTTTAACAGGTTATTTTGGACAAGGAGATGTATGTGGAATCTAGCTTTTGGTGCTGCTTTAGTCTTGAAGCTTCAACATTACCTTGGAAGAAGATCTAACCATATTACCTCTTTATCCACCGAGCGAATCAGGGGAGTATTTGATTTCATTCTTTTACCTTATTTACTTTTACATCTTGTTATTTGAACATTGGGGACAATGTTCATCTTAAGTGTAAGGGGGGGGGGGTAAAGTACGATACCTTAGAGAATGCTATTACGCTTGATTTTTCATTTGTTTAATGGTAGATGTGTAATAAAACTGAGAGAAATACCTGTTAAGGCAATTTTAGTGCCAAATTTAAAATTTTTTACAACATATAGGAGTGAAACTTTGGTCTTAATGAGCATCTCACGGATAGGAGTTATATGACTAGCACAAAACCGTACCACTAAAAAATTTTCCACCCCCAAATATGTGAGGTTCGCCCCTAGAATTGGTAGGAAAAGCATTTATGCTATGATGTATGTACCGGTAGCACTTAGATTCTAGAACTTGCGTTAGGACCATTCCGAGGCCACAAGTGAGACTACAATCGTGTAGTTAGATTTACTACATGATAAGAGGCATTAGGATTAACCCATTGTTTTACACCTGTGTTTTTGTTATAATTACATTGGCTACATTGGTCAAGTAATTCTCCCACACCCTTTGCGTTGTACTCATTTTTAGTATACGATACCCCTAGTACACCCCTCAGAGCCTATCTTTTCGTTTCTAACTTTAAGCATTTTACTTAAAGTAAGAATTTGTTTACACCCCACTTAAATGTACACCCAAATCGCCTTAGCCTACCTTGTATGCACTCATTTTTAGTACATTATTGTGACAACATTTGTTTAAACCCCAAGTTAATTATCTAATTGATTACATGGTTGCTAAGTCGAGTCATATCCTTGTACATATTGTTTTGGGACGATTGGGACTCATGGGTAAAGTGCTAGTGTAATGGAGTAATGGGGAAGAACAACATTATTACCCCCATATGTGCTAAATATTTTAAAAGTACTCCAAGTGTTTCGATTATCTTAATTCGAGTCATTAGAATAGTTAATTGTAAAGTTATGTAAAAGTTCAAGTGTAAGGGGGATACAACCCCCCCTACGATGTATTATTTTGGATGGTAGGGCAAGAGTGTATGCAAAAAAAAAAAAAAAAAAAAAAACATACGGACTACCATCCCGTTTCATTTTATGTTTATTTTATCTTTTTGTTATTTTTTTCATTAGCTTAAGTCGAGTCTAGTCTTGGCTTAGCAACGCCATATTGTACATGTAATTAATCAAGATCTTTAACTCGCCACCAGTAAAATATCCTTTATCCAACAAAACCGTGTTTATCATATCCCTACACCTAACGTTATAACCCATTTAAAAGCCCTCTTTGATAGTTTATCTTAGGTGCTTACGCCTAGTGGAGGAGGTTTTTGATCCTTTCCCAAGCCTATGGTAATCTATTTGCTATGACAGGTAGTGAGAGATATTATTCATTTTCATTTATGAGATATACTTTTATGACACCTGAGAAATCGTATTTATTTGATCAAATATTGCCCTAAATCGTTCCTTTTGTCATTTTAGGTACTTTGGAGAAGAAATCTGGAAAAGGAAGCATTTTGGACGTTTTTGGAGCATAAAAGTGAAGAAAACGACAAAGTCTCAAAATCGGCTGGAAAAGTACCTGTGACGGCGTCAAGCACCATTGTGACGCCGTCAACCCTTGACGCGCCAGAGAGGATTTTGGATGATTAAAAGGGGACGGCGTCAAGAAGGCCATCAAGAAACCCTAACCGCGGCGAGGTGACGGCGTCAGCTCTATAACGTGACGCCGTCAGATCTGATTTTCTATATATATTCTCATAATTTTTAGTCATTAGTGTGCAACTTTGTGAGGAGAAACCCTAAGACGATTTTTCTGCTACTTTTAAGGGTTCTATACCCTTGGATCTCCCATGTTCAATTGAAGATAAGTAATCAATTAATCATTCAATATGTCTATGTGTTGTTTGATTATATCTTGTTCTTGTCTTTTATTTAACATGTTAGGCTAGATTTATCTTGTGTTTGCTTAGATCTAATGAAACCTAACTATTGATTATTGGTTGTTGGTGTTTTATTAATTGTATTGGATGATTTTTTTATCGATGTTAGGCTTAAGAAAACTGACTAACCTCCTATACGGTAACTTGCTTGAACGTCTTAAGAAACATGAACCAATGCGTACTAAGGTTTTTATGCTTGTGTGCAATACACGCCTTTCACATTTAGCTGGAGCTAGCTACTCCACTATTATGATACATGAGGACACCCCTCATATTATCTGGTTTCCTGAGAGGTATCCCCTCTGATTGTGAGACTATGACTTTGAGATTATGATGTTGAGATTATGACTTTGAGTTTCTGGGCTCGTGGTAGATGACTATCCTATATTTCCGCTACTAATCTTTTGCTTGCTTATACCTTATGACATTTCCCAATGCTTCATATTATATTTCTGTTTCGTTATTCTTTGCTTTGTATATGTATCTGTTCACTGAGCTTTTTAAGTTCAGCCGCACGTTTTCTTTTCGTGTGCGGCAGGTAACAAGCAGGACGATGGGTTTTGGGTATGAGTGAAGAGACTTTTGGACTTAGAAGACTTTGATAGTTATTCTGAGGTAGAGACCATTAGAAGGAGTTGCTTTTGCAGACTTAGTAATTAGCTTTTGTTTCCCTTGTATCCTTGTGTATTCAGTATTTCATTTGTAACCTTTGAGAATCTTTGTATTACTATTGAATGTATGTTTTGTTTGATCTGATATGAAGCCATTAATGTGATACTTCTACCCTTGCTGGGTTGGGGTGTTACAGTTTTTATGGTTGTATTTAATGCATGAGCGAATTCTAGTGATCCCATGTTAGGAGCTTCTTAGCCGGCTCGACATAGGAGTGAAGTAGGAGCTTATAGAGTTGGGGAAGTACGTACGCCACCCCACGATTGGTATTAAGGAATAGACCCGTCATCCACACAATTAATACACACTAATCAACCGGTAAAAGATAGTTAGGGAGTAAGGAAATCTAAGTAAACACATTTCTCTCCATATAAGTTCCACAACCTTTTTATTTTCAGTTATTTTATTTTATTTGCAATTGTAGTTATTTGGGTTAGTTGACTAGCAACTAAATCCGCCCACTCCTTCAAACCCGAGATTTTACTTGCTTTTATAAAAATATAGAAAATACAAAAAGAATCTTCCTTCACCCTTAAACCTATTAGAGTAGTTTTTCAATCCTAACGACACTATTCCCCTAGAGAATGATCAATCCCCCGGTACTTGCCACTACACTATACTACATCGGTCAGGTACACTGCCTGGTGGGGATTGCAAGCCTCTTGAGATCCCTCGAGAGGTAAAACCTGTTGTAAGGTCGCAAAACCACGCATCATTGGTGTTTTGGTGGTTTTGCGTAACGAGTCTCCGTTCAATTGTTTGAGCGTTAGTAAGTTACGTGGAGATTATTTTTATGGGTTATATTAATGTTAAGTGTGAAATTTCTATTTTTGAAAACTTTATTTTGAAAATGATATTTTTCCGGATTGTTGTAAAAATGTAAGTTTAACGCGTAGGATGTTAATTTCGGTATAGGGTTTTTATAAAATATAAAGAGTATAAGGTTAGGGTAAAAAGAAAAAAAAAAGGGAAACCAAATTGTATTTTAATTGCAAAACTTGGAGGAAAAGATATATAGAATTTTCCATGAGGCCTATAAATACAAAACCAAAACCCTCATTCCCCTCTTTGTGAAAAATTCGGCCAAACCTAAAAGGAAGAGAGGAAGAATATTTTTTTAGGGTTTTCATTCTTCAAGAATTAAGGTAAATTTTAATACTTATGTTTAAATAATTTTTTGATTCATGTATAACAATTATTGTGATGGATTAGGGTTTATATTTAGATCTGTAAATTGATGATATTAAACATGTTAGAGTCATTAATTAGTGACGTTGATACAAAAGTTGGGCGTTCCTTGTTTCCGTACCAATTCGATCTTAATGCTTGAGACCTGCGCACTAAGAAAACAAAAGACACCGTTAGGCTTATCGTGGGATTGTCTCCCACGATTATCCTCCGGCGTGAGAGTAAGTAATCGGTTTTAGGGTTTAGTCGAAGAGTTAGGGTTGTAGATCGTACCTTTAATGAGAGTCGAAGGACTCTTTATATACACACGAAACCCTAGTTGGTTTCGTGTTCCTCACTCCTCAGCGTATCCCGCATGGGGCGGTTATTTGATACATATCCCATAAATAAGGGATATCCTATATCAAAGCCATAAATAACTTTGGGTTTGGGCCAACGTAAGCCCAAACCGTTATCGTAATAGCCCATTCGTGATGGACTGGAGTCCATTCGTGATGGACTTGAGTATGGGTCGGGTTCGTGACCCGAATGCGGACTATACGTCATCATGTCCCCCCAGTCTAGTGTGCGCAATGCGAAATTGCGGACGCTAGACTAACAATTGTAGCTAAAAACATTCCTCGATGCGTAGCGGGGAAATTTCAAGTATTTCCCGCCAAAAGTAGCAAACTAACCTAGTCCAAGTACATCCGTATCTCCTTCGAAAATCGTGAGGGTGGGTGAAAAAGTGTTTTACCTTTTGGGTTCCCAGCCACACGATTGGAACAAGTGGGGTACACATGTCATTCATCCACGAATATATGTAACCCTATATAAAGTTGAGCCGTCATTTCACTGTGGTTATCACAGTAAAAACCAACTTTTTCCACCATTGTTGAACCTTCAAACAGCGATCAAAAAATCAACAAAAGCTAAGGTAATAGCGCGTGCGCTTATAAGAGTTATTGAAGGTTAATCATGGTTCTTCAATTGTCCGATATTAATTCCGATATATCTGAGGATGAACTTCTTCAGTTCACCTCAGATTATTATATCCCTCTCGCATTGCATCCGGTAGTTCCGGCCGCAAATGCGTCAATAGCGAATTTCCCGCAAGGGAAAGTAGGGGTATACACGCGTTTTTTCGAATTCGCTAACCAGCGTGCGCCCATTTCCCTCTTTTTGTGCGATATTCTAAACCACTATCGTCTTCATATTTCCCAGCTGCACTGCATAGGTGCAGCAAAAATAACTAATTTTGAAGTGAATTGTCGCTTGTTAGCGATAGAACCCACAATCCATCTATTCCGTGCGTTTTACCACACGTCGTGGTCAAACGGGTGGGTGTCTTTCTCCAAGCGCGCAGGGCCACTGCAGTGCTATACGGAGAAGTTAGACGCGCTGAGGGTTTGGAGGGAAAAGTTCTTCTGGATTGATAGTGCATTTTTTCCATGGATTTTTGAGTTCTATACTCAAGAATCGTTACCGAGAGATGAGCGCCCAGACCCCGGATTGTATAACGTAGCTGATGCGGATACGATAAATACCAATCGCATACCGATCAAAGCGTATCCGGAAGAGTTTTTGGTGCACATGGGCATCAGTCGCAATTACTTCGGTAGTCCGGAAGAAGTGCCAACATTTTTGGATGAAAATAGCCGGGGTGGGTGCTTATCTCTTCCTTCCTCTTCGCTTAGTAGTTGTAAGCATTCTTCCCTTTGTAGCTTATCTAACACATTTTGTGTTTGTTTGTTGTTTTGTTGCGCAGAGATGGATCTATTCGGTGTTGTTCGCTTGGCGAAGCCCACTCAGGTGACCGTAGGGGTGCGCCCTTTGAGAGATGACGAGGAGCCAATTCTACAGGCTACCGCGGGGCGCACGATGGTGATCGCGCAGGAGGAGACAGAGGAGACAGAGGAGGTCCCTACAGGTGTCACTATGGCTACTCCTCTGCGTAGCTTTCCCGCTCCTGGGTCGCAAATCCCTATGGAGTTATTGCATATAGACTCGTCGGGGAGTGCTATGGATGAGTCTGAGGAGGAAGGCCAAGGTTTAAAGCGCAAGAGATCGTCTGGTGATGATGGCGCAGGGACATCAAGTAAGCGCCCTGTTATTTCTGTCGGGCAATCATCTGAGGAGGGTGCGTCATTGCATAAAACTCCTCCCCTCAAGTAAGTACTTGTATCTTTAGATCTTCAGTCCTTTAATTCGCGTTTAATACTATAGAGTAACTTTGTTATTTGCGTGCAGTGCTGAAACTGCTGTTGATGATGATGCGTATGTTGGGAATTCGCCACCCAAGACTGGTTCTGCATATGTTGGTGAGTTTGTGCCTGAGAGTCCAGTGGACGAGGAAAAATCTTCTGGAGATGTGCCAACAAATCGCCTTATAGAGGAGTTGGCGTTGGCTGCTGCGCACCAGGCTTCATTGGCTGCGCGGCTACAGAATCAATATGGTGGTGAGGGTAGCCAGGTTGCGCAGAAGGACAAGGAGATTGACATTCTGAAGGCGCAGTTGGCTGATGCGCAGGCTGAAGTGAGGGCATCTGCTATGTACGCCCAGAAAATTGCTGATGAGAAGATGTCGCTCATGGCCGAACTGAATCAAGAGCACACTGGAGCAAAAGAATACAAGGCCTCCTGCCTTTGGGCCTTGAAATATATGGAGCTAAACAAGGGGAGACTCTTCTCTAACTTGGATGAATTCCACAAGGCTGTGGAGAGTTTGCTGGAGAATCAGGAGAGCAAACTGCGCAAGCTCAGCATCGAATATGATGAGGAGTTGTATCCTCATTTGGTGTCAACTATTTCTGAGCGCAGGTGGCTTATCAGCCATGGCTTGCGTCTTGCTGCCTTGACGACGCTGGAGTCTCGAGAGGTCAAGGACTCCTTTGGGGGTGTGGTTCAATGTGCACTGGCACGCGGTAAGGCAGAAGCTGTAGAGGAGCTGTGTGCGACCAAGGTTTTGGCTATGTCTCCCTCCGAAGTACCTGGTTATAATGAGAACGCTTATGGTGAACTTGTTGCTGCTATGGAGAAGTTGAAACTTTTTGAGCTTCCTCATATTGCACAGCTGGAGCGTGACCAGGATTACCCCATAAGCGTGATCATGCAGGGTTTAACTTTGGCTAGGCACTCATCCGAAGACGCTGAGGCACAGCTTGACTACTTTCTGAAGCCGGATGTGTCGCAGCTACATGTGCCTATTTTCGCTCGTCCCCGTGACATCCTCAACCCTTTTGCCCTTGAGAAGGAAATTCCATTGAGGGAGTCTTTAGAAGCCCATGAGATGAGACTTGCCAGGAAGAAGGGCGTGAAGGGGAAAGCCATTCTTTGTGGTCTTGGTGCAGCTCACATTCCCAGATCTGATGGAGTGCCCGTTAGCGTGCCCACGGTAGCACCCAAGGATGCTGACCTGTTGCAGAGGCTTAAAGGTGCTGGTAGTGTGGCGCGCCAAGCGGGTAGCTCAGGGCTCAGGCGTACTCGTAGCATGTCTTGGTAATTTTGTGTAATAGATTAACATTTTGTTGCACATGTGCATGTTAAGTCTATATCTTGTATGAACTTGTTATCCATAATAAAGTGTTGATTTGAAAAATACGATTGTACGCATATTGTATCAAATTTGATTATGGTTATAATGTTTGTACTTAGTTATTTTGTCATTGCGTAAAAGATGTCTAAGAATCAAACCGTTTATATAAACACATTTAAAAAAGATTACAAAGATTTATAATCACTTATACCATAATTATGTATGAAATTCATGACTTAATCGTGCATAACATAAGCGTGTATGAAATGCACCAGTTGTTGTGTATCCATCGTGGGGTGCACAAGTGTATGGATTGCAGCGTGCTGCGAATACCATCTTAAGGGGTTAATTGTCTTAACTCCTAATTTGTTAAACGCGCACAGTGTGCATTGATGTGTATCCGTCGTGGGGTACACATCGAACTTACTCCAACGTCTTGAGAGTAAGGTGTTTAACAAGGATGCGTGATCCGATGTTGATGGGTTTGCAACCCTCTTACTCAACGAGTCATTTAGTAGGTTTACTCATCCTTTTACCATCGCAGGTTTTAATAAGTGCATGCACGCCATGTAGGCAGAAATTAAAATAACAACAATATTGAGACATAAATAACATGTAAACAATAAAGTGAAATGTGTCGCGGAATTAGCTAGAAACCACGACATTTGAATTAATACTTGCAAGTTTTTATAAAAAAAAATAAAACATTTGTCTAAATGAAACAAAGATGTAAATACACGGATATTTATTGAGCACTTACTAAAGTGCGGAGGTGTCCGTATATTGGGTCGTAACCTTTCCTAAAGATAGCATCTTTTGAGATTGCAGATATTCCATGTGCGTTGTAGCTCACGGCCATCCATGTCACGCAGCTTGTACGCGCCTTGTCCTAGTGCCTCAATGACCTCATAAGGTCCTTCCCACTTTGGTCCAAGTTTACCTGTATCTTCTGCGTGGCTCGCATCGTTAGCGCGATAAACAAAGTCGCCTGGTCTGAATGAGGTGCTTCGAACTTTAGCATCGTAGTATCCCTTCATCTTTGACTTGGTTTTTGCCTCACGTATAGCTGCGCGCTCGCGCCTTTCTTCCAATAGGTCCAAGTCTATTCGTCGTTCGTCGTCATTGGTCGCGACATTAACTTCCGCGGTGCGGATAGTTGGCATCCCAATTTCAGCTGGTATGACAGCTTCTGTCCCGTAGACAAGGGAAAAAGGAGTGTCTCCATTGCTAACTTTGATTGTCGTGCGGTGCGCCCATAAGACATGCGACAATTCGTCCACCCATCTTCCTTTGTGTTTGTCCAGGCGCGCTTTAATTCCTTCGCCTAGACTACGATTTGCGCGCTCAACTAAACCATTGGTTTGTGGGTGTTTAACTGATGCGAAGTGTTGTGTGATATGTAACTCTGCGCACCAGTCTTTGAATGGGTTATCACGGAATTGTTTTCCGTTGTCCGAAACAATCTCCCCAGGTAATCCAAAGCGGCATACAATATTTTCCCAAACGAAGCGTTTTACTTGATTACCTGTGATTGTCGCTACTGCTTTTGCTTCAATCCACTTAGTGAAGTAGTCTATTGCGACAATAAGGAATTTCAGTCCTCCCGCTGCGACAGGGAAGGGACCCGCAATGTCAATACCCCACTTATAGAATGGCCATGGAGAAGTGATAGGTGTTAGCTCTTGTTGTGGTCTGCGCGGGATGGGTCTATGAACTTGGCAGTCGTTGCATTTCTTTATCACATCGCGCGCATCACGGTGCATAGTAGGCCAATAGTATCCTGAGCGCAATGCTCGTGCTACGACGGACCGTGGTCCTGAATGCATACTGCATGAACCAGCGTGGATCTCTCGGAGTACGTAATCTGCTTGAAGAGGTCCAACGCACCTAAGCCATGGTTGTAGGAATGAGCGCCGATATAGGATGCCATCTCTAAGTTCGAACCTCTGCGCTGTGCGCCGTATCCGTCGAGCGTCCTTCTGCTCATCGGGAAATTTGCCCTTGCTTATAAATTTGATAATAGGGGTCATCCACGTAGGATTCTCTTCCTCTATTACCGTGGATATCTCCATCTCCGAGATGGATTTATTTTTTAGAATCTCCACCAATACTTGTTTTGACAGGTGCGCGAAGCTTGTAGATGCGATCTTGCTTAGTGCGTCCGCCTTTTTGTTTTCCCCTCTAGGAACTTGTTTAATGGTAAACCTGTCAAAACTTTTGATTAGTGACTTGGTCTTGTTGAGGTATTGAACCATGTTATCCTCTTTAGCCACATATTCGCCCAACACATGGTTGGCTACTAATTGGGAGTCCACATTTGCTTCTAGGTTGCGTACACCCATTCGAGTTGCAATGCGTAATCCAGCGATTAGGGCTTCATACTCTGCCTCGTTATTTGTGGCTGTGAATTCAAAGCGCAGCGCGTAAGTGAATTCCATTCCTTCTGGATTGGTGAGGATAAGGCCTGCGCCCGACCCATCCACGCATGAAGATTCATCCGTGAACAAGACCTATGGCTCTTGTAGTTCTACTTCGCCTTGTGGAGGTGCAGCATCGGTGTCTGGTTTTTCGATGATGAAGTCTGCTAGTATTTGCCCCTTAACCGCAGTGCGTGGTCTATAAGAGATGTTATACTCGCCTAGTAGCACACTCCATTTTTGTAATCGCCCCGATGCGTCAGGTTTGGAGATAACTTGCTTGATTGGTTGGTTTGTGATTACCGCTATTGGGTGCGCTTGAAAGTATCTGCGCAGTCTCTTGGCGGCGAATACTAATGCCAAGACCAATTTTTCCATTGGGCTATAGTTAATCTCTGTCTTCTTGAGCGCCTTGCTTACGAAATATACAGGTGTTTGTACAGAGTTCCTCTCCGTCAGTAGCACTGCGCTGACTGCCCCATGAGTCGCAGATAAGTAGACGATTAACTCCTCCCCTGGTCGGGGTGCGACTAGCTTAGGAAGCGATGCAATATGTTGCTTAAGCTGTGTGAAAGCTTCTTCCGCTTCCGTAGTCCAACGAAAGTCTCCCTTTTTTGTACACTTCTTGAGTGTTTTAAAGAGAGGAAGTGACTTATCCGCTGATTTGGACAGGAATCTATTCAAACCGGCTAACTTTCCATTCAGAGACTGAACTTCTTTCAACGTGCGTGGTGAAGGAAGTTGAATGACAGCCTCTGTTTTTTCTGGGCATGGCTTAATGCCATCTGGTTCTATCAAATATCCTAGGAACATGCCTTCTGTAGCGCCAAAAGTGCATTTCTTAGGATTCAACTTCATGTTGATCTTTCGTAGTGTTGTAAATGTTTCTTCAATGTCGCGCACCACTTCGTCTTCTTTATGGCTTTTTTATGACAAGGTCGTCCATATAGACCTCTAGGTTGCGGCCCACCTGCTTTTCAAATGCATTATCTACCAGTCGTTGGTAGGTGGCGCCCGCATTCTTCAGGCCAAAAGGCATCTTTGTATAACAAAAGACGCCTTGGCTTGTGTGGAAGACTGTTTTTTCCTCGTCTTCCTTAGCCATTTGGATTTGGTGGTACCCTTTGTATGCATCTAAGAAACATTTAAAGGGATACCCGCACAAAGATTCCACCTTCCAGTCTATCTCTGGTAGTGGGTAGCAGTCCTGTGGACATGCTTTATTAAGGTCAGTGAAGTCCACACACATCCGCCAACTACCATCGCTCTTCTTGACCATTACTGGATTGGAGAGCCAATCATGGTAATAGACTTCTCGCATGATGCCAGCGTCCACAAGTTTGTGTACTTCTTCCAGAATGGCTTTTGCGCGCTCTGGAGCCTGGCCGCGCTTTTTCTGCCTTACTGGGGAATATCCTTGTCGGATTTTTAACTTGTGTTCTGCAATCGAGCGTGGCACACCAGTCATGTGCTTTGGTTCCCATGCGAAGATATCCAGATTCCTTTGCAAGAGTGCGCACACGGCCGCTCTTCCTTTGTCAGACAACGATCCCCCAATCGATACTTCTTGCTCTGGGTATTCAGGGTGAATTACAACCTTTAGGTTTGGTACTTTAGCTGCGCTCTGTTCTGGGGTATGCGTTGTTTCGCATGTAATCGTGTTACATTCTTGAGGTGGTACGGCGCTATTGTAGATGGTGACAATGCCGCCTTCTACTGGGAATTTGAGCATCCCATGTGCTGTGGACGGTACCGCGCGCATCGCCGAAATTCCTGATCTTCCAATAATGCCATTGTATGGCGAAGGAGATTTGATCACCATAAAGTTCATCCAGGCTGTCATGGAGTGTTCCTTATTACCAACAACGACCAGTAGTCGTAGTTGCCCCATGGGCCATATCTTTTCTCCTGTAAAGCCAGTCAACGCAGTCGTGGCTGGGCTTAACTATCTTTGTATCTCAGGGCGCAATCTCTTGAAACAATGCTCATACATTATGTCCGCTGATGCCCCTCCATCAACATACATGCGGTGGATATCGTGACCCCCCGCATTTATCTCAATGGTGAGTGGTTCTGCCACTGCGTTGTCCGCAGCCAAGGTGGGGAAAGAGATTTCGCTTCCATGAGAAAATTTCTGGCTCACCTTTTGCCTAGTCTTTCGCTGCCATGATTGTATCATGTAGATAGTATCAGCTTTTTCCTTAGGTGCTTCTTTCTTGCCTCCGGTTTTCTGCTTGTCTTTCCCATCCTTAATATTTTTAACGAGATGGTCCAATCTGCCTTCTTTTACTAGCTTATCTATTAGTTGGCGCAATTGGACGCACTCATTAGTCGTGTGGCCCTTCTGTCCATGATATTCGCAGTATCCGTTCCCTACGCGCCGATCTTCGGGGGTGCGCATAGGTGGGGGTCTTGGAAAGTTCGCGCCTTCCGTCGCAAATATCTCCTTTGGAGTTTTCGTTAGTGGGGTGTACTTGTCGTTTCCCCATCCGCCCCCTTGACTGCGATAGCTTTTGTTACGATTGCTACTCTGGTCATTGGATTGTTTCCTTGGCTCTTCTTGTGACCTATGGTTTGAGTAGCCTTTCTTGCTATCCGCAGCGGCGGCTTCTCCTTGGATGAAGGACCTCGTGCGCTTCATGAGCTCATCAAAGGTTTGAGGAACCCTATCATTTAGCTTTTTGATAAGGTCTGGGTTATTGATTCCGTTCATAAACCCTAAGATCTTTAGTATTTCAGGACATGCCTTGACATGTATGCATTCATCTTTAAAGCGCTCCATAAAAGCGCTTGTGGATTCCCCTTGGCGCTGTTTTACTCTAGCGAGCTCGACAGGGTTTTTGGCGCACTTCTTCCTTTGAGTAAAGTTTAAACGAAACGCCTTTCGCAACTCTTCAAACCCACCGATGCTTCTGCGTGGAAGCTTACTGAACCAGTTGCGCGCATTCCCTACTAATGTAGAGTTAAACATGTGGCACCACACAGGTTGTGGCCAATTTTCGATAGTGGCTGCTGATTCGAAAATTTTTAGGTGATCATCAGGATCACCTGTCCCATCATATGTTTTGACATTAGCAGGCATGCGCCTTCTCTTATTTTCCGAAAAATCGCTGATGCGCCGAGTGAACGCATCAACTTTTTGGCGGCGCCAGGGACGAGACATGTCTTCGTCCTCCTGGTCGCGGTGTTTTTCCCTTGATTTCCAGTGTCCTGTTTCTTTGTCCTCGTTGTCCGAGGAGTCACTTGAGGATGAGCTTACTCTTTTGCGACGCTTGCGCCGACTATCCTCGGAATCAGAGCTTGAAGGGCTTTCGCTTGGGGAGCACCGTCGCCCAAGCCTATCATGAACCCTGCGACTACCAAGCCTAGTGTGGACATTGGCGCGCCGTTCCCCATCTTCATGCTCCTCCAGATACTGAAAGTCGGCTGCTTCGTCATCCACAACCTTCCTTCCAATCCTAGTAAACACTGGGTGTTTGCGGCTATCCTTCTCGCGTCTTTCCTTTCGGTAGCGCGGTGGGGATGCTTCATGCTCAGGGTCGAAGTTGAGCCTGGCGTGCAGACTTTGACTTGACCTCTTTTTCGCTTCCTCTCGCATCAGCGCAGCCAAGGTTTCGTAGTTCTGGGACACGAAATCACTTGGCGCTAGTTCAGGCGCAACTCCTTCTAGCGCGAGAGTGTCTGTTTCCAAATCAGGACCCTTGTTTCGGGTGGGTGCATTTGGCGGTTCAGTGAAGTTTAACTCCGACATGGTGAGAGGAGTGCGCAGTAGATCCACCGTGCTAGTGGTTGTTGTAGTAGCATGGGTAGTCCTTGTGATCGGTTCTACTGGGGTAAAAGCTAGATCTGAGTATGATCCTAGGCTTTTGGGCGCACTGGTTGTTCCAGAGGGCGGCTTAGCGGCAGAATCAGTTTGCTGCTTTTTCCCCAGTAGGTCGTCATGCGTTTTCTTCGTCTGCGGAGTCCGCTGATTTGGGTTTCCATGCTTCGTCATTCTAGTTCTTCATAGAGTTCTTAGTGTAGGGTCCCACGGATGGCGCCACTTGTTGATACAAAAGTTGGGCGTTCCTTGTTTCCGTACCAATTCGATCTTAATGCTTGAGACATGCGCACTAAGAAAACAAAAGACACCGTTAGGCTTATCGTGGGATTGTCTCCCACGATTATCCTCCGGCGTGAGAGTAAGTAATCGGTTTTAGGGTTTAGTCGAAGAGTTAGGGTTGTAGATCGTACCTTTAATGAGAGACGAAGGACTCTTTATATACACACGAAACCCTAGTTGGTTTCGTGTTCCTTACTCCTCAGCGTATCCCGCATGGGGCGGTTATTTGATACATATCCCATAAATAAGGGATATCCTATATCAAAGCCATAAATAACTTTGGGTTTGGGCCAACGTAAGCCCAAACCGTTATCGTAATAGCCCATTCGTGATGGACTGGAGTCCATTCGTGATGGACTTGAGTATGGGTCGGGTTCGTGACCCGAATGCGGACTATACGTCATCAAGTGATATTATAATGATTGGTGAAGTAATTAGGGTTTTAAACATGTTAATTAATGAGTTATGAATCTGGCAGAATTAATAGGCTGTAAAGATTCGATTGTATTTAATAGATGGGGATGAGTTAGATCATGAATTTTATGTCTAGATTGTAGTACAGAGAAAGAGCTTTCCAAAAAGTCCATCCAAGAGTGTTTTCGAGGTCAGGAAGTCAGTCAAACGAATTTTATGAGTTAAGGTGTCAAAACTGTTAAACCGGGACAGAATTAGGGTAAAAGTATTGAGGTCAATGGTGGCTTTTAATGTGTAATTAGGGTTAGGACTTCTGTGGGAATTGATTTCTATATTATATTAGACTTCCACGCGCAAATTAGACGATAATAAGTCGTGCGAGTATGTCTAAGAGGTCAAAACTTTTTGATGTCCGATCAGATCCGAATCTGGATAGTTGACATGTTTAATTTTTCATTGAGTACTTGTGTATTGTTTTTAATGCATGGCCTTATGGGACAAGCTTGTATGCTTATGAAGGATCATGGTGAAGTTTTGGTGTGAGTTGTGAAGCTTTATTCGCTGTGATTTTATGTGGGTGAAAGTACCCTACAAATCTGCGTTTTCTGAAAGTTTTAATAAAGGGATTTAGTGAGTGTAAAGTATTGAGTGATGATTAGTATGGAGTCTAGGTAATCCATAGTGGGTTATATGAACATTAGACATCCATCATATATATGTGTTACATGGACTATAGCTTTTAGCTTGGTCGCGTGTAATGTGGTATTGTTTGTTTGTATAGATTTGTGTGTTGATAACTTGGAAGCTGCGGAGTTGAGGTGAGTTCATAGTCCCATATTTTTACTTTGTTTTAAACTTGGGATGGAGTTGATGCTTGTATTTAAATTGTTTTGAGATTACTGTGATTATGTGTTTAATAAAAGGCATGGACGTGTAATTGTTATTATACTTTTACTGAATGTTATTGTGGTGTTTAATTGTGGTGATTATTTGAGTGGGAAAGTCCTAGTGGCTCTACTCATTATAATTATCTTGGATCGGTGGGCGCGTTCCGTCCCAATTGTGGTGGTATTTGGATCGGTGGGCGCGTTCCGTCCCAATTGTGGTGGTATTTGGATCGGTGGGCACGTTCCGTCCCAATTTATGTGGTGTTTGGATCGGTGGGCACGTTCCGTCCCAGTTTATTGGATCGGTGGGCACGTCCCGTCCCGTAAGCTATGATTGCATGTTAGTTGTATAATAACTATATTGTTGTTGTCCTGCTATGCTATGTTTTATAATCACAGTGAACTAACGATCAAGGTGTTTTGTGTGTCTTAAACCTATGAATCTCACCAACATTATGTTGACGTTTTAAGCATCATTTTCAGGTGAGCATTCTAAGGCTAAGATAGAAGGGCGCGATTATAAGAGACCTAGTTTGCATTGAGGATGGCTTATCTTTGAATTTAGTTTGATTAAGTGAACTTTGTTTGTGATACTCGAATGTTTTTCATTATTACTTTATGTTTTAATGAAGATACCTTGGAGGTTGTTTTTTGTTGTTTTGTTTTGGGGTATCGTTACGACACTTTGTGTCTGTTCTTTACTCTTTATATTTGCATATAGTAATTCTCTATATAGACGCCATGTGTTGTGATGATATCCATGATGTTGCACTCGCGTTTCCGCCATCGGCGAGGTGTGACAGATTGGTATCAGAGACTTGGTTATAGAGAAGTAGGTGGTTGAACCTAGACTATAACCTAGGAATCCTTCATATAGTTGCATTTAGGGCTTATGTGTAAGTGTGGTGTTTTATATGTCGATTTCTCTTGAGTTTATGAGTAGTTTCGTCGAGTTTCGGATGCCGATTGGACTCTCATACTTAGTATTGTATACGTTGACCTCCCTCGCGTAAGAAGTTTCGTTGGGCTATCATTTTGCTGCCGGTCGTAAGGGAAGTGGTAGGATGAAGCGGATGAACCGCAAAATCCGAGTTCCCGCTAGCATAAATCTATGTTCGGACAAGGACGAGATGTATATGGAAAACATTGATGGAGAAGAAGAGGAGAGGTTTGCAACCACGGTGACTGTTGGAGATGGAGCCGTTACCAAGTACTCTGGGAAGTGTCCTCATTTCTCATATGAAGGAAAGGTGGTTCTGTCTAAACCTCGTGAGTTGTATGTACTTGTGGATCATGCGGAATTGGAAGAAAGAAACAGGAATGGGTGGTCGAGTAAAGATGAAGGGGAGTTAGGATGGAATGACGTGGATTCGGATCTGGAGTCCGCAGCAGGTAGTAAGTTTAACCGATCTGAGTGGGGAGGCAAGTGCGAGAGTAGAGTTTGAGCCTTTGTGCGACGTCTTTTGTTTTGTGTCATGTTTTGGAATTCTTATATTGTCGTTTGCCGTCTGGAGCCATGTTGGAGCACGATTACTCCTGAGTATTGGATCAGTTTTATCCAAGTGATTTTGATTATAGAGTTAAAGTGATCGTTGGAATTGTTCCAAGTGAGATGGTTGTTTGCATGAAGTGTGGTCATAGGCGAAAGTACACTTGTGAAAGGGGGCATAGATAATTATGGTGGCCAACATAATTATACATGCTTCACAACACAAGTGGACTTGCAAGTATGATAACATGGATTGTGCTGTGTATTAGGTGCTATGTGATATATGTGCGTTATCATTGAGATGTGTGGTTTTGGAAGCAAGTATGCGTGTGGAATAGGCCTTATAACTATGGTCGCGAACATAATTATAAGGGTATCACACACGTGGACTTGTGACCATGATTACATTGATTGATGTTTGTTGTTATATGTTGTGGTAGGTGTTATGTGATATCATGTTGATGATGGATGTATGGTTAAAGATGTATTCTCTTAACCGTCTGGGAAATCGTTGTATGTGGGAGTGTGTGGGTGGTAGGATTCCATTCTACCTATCATATACTGATACCTTGATTGTCCGTTGGTACTAATGTTGTGATATTTAAGTTGGTTCGTTTGCTAGACTATTGAATGATGAGCCTAGTGAACTTAAACCTAGTATTGTGATTGAAATAGCTAGTGGTAAGGAGGTAGAGGTTGACAAGGTTATTCGTGGGTGTACTATAGTGCTAGAGAGTATCCCGTTCACAATTGATTTGATACCTTTTGGGCATGGGAGTTTTGATGTGGTGATAGGGATGAGCTGGTTGTCTAAGCATAGGGCCGAGGTCATATGCCATGAAAAGGTAGTTCGTATACCTTTGGAGAGTGGTGGTGTCCTTCGGATACAAGGAGAGTGCTTAGGGAAGGATTTGAAATCCCTTAAGAGTGCGAAAGCCAAAGAAGTTAAGTTAGAAGAAATCCCTGTAGTATGTAAGTTTCCCGGTGTTTTTCCTGAAGACTTGTCTGGATTGCCTCCAATCCGTCAAGTTGAGTTTCGTATTGAATTGATTCCTGGAGCGGCACCTGTGGCGAAATCTCCATATAGATTGGCACCCTCAGAAATGCAGAAGTTGTCCGAACAGTTGCAAGAACCTCAGGAGAAGGGATTTATTAGACCTAGTCATTCTCCGTGGGGAGCACCTGTGTTATTTGTTAAGAAGAAGGATGGTTCGTTTCGGATGTGTATTGAGTATCGGGAATTGAACAAGTTAACTGTTAAGAATCGATATCCTCTTCCTAGGATCGACGATCTTTTTGATCAGCTACAAGGTTCATGATTTTTCTCGAAGATTGATTTACGTTCTGGGTATCATCAGCTGAGAGTGCATGAGGAGGATATTTCGAAGACTGCTTTTAGGACGCGTTATGGACACTTTGAGTTCACGGTTATGCCATTTGGGTTGACAAATGCACCCGCGGTATTCATGGATTTGATGAATCGCGTTTGCAAGCCTTACTTGGATAAATTCGTGATTGTGTTCATAGACGACATTCTAATTTACTCTAAGTCGAAGGAGGAGCATGGAGAACATTTGAAGTTGATCCTTGGAGTGCTGGAGAAGGAGAAATTGTACGCCAAGTTCTCAAAATGCGAGTTTTGGCTTGAGGAGGTACATTTTCTTGGACATGTGGTGAATAGTAAAGGAATTCATGTAGATCCTAGTAAGATAGAAGCGGTCAGGAATTGGAAGGCTCCTACGACGCCGTCCGAGATACGCTCGTTCTTAGGATTGGCGGGTTATTACCGAAGATTTATAGCGATTTTTTTTCGAAGATTGCTAAACCCCTTACTTTGTTGACTCAGAAGAACAAGAAGTATGTTTGGGGAGAAGAGCAGGAGGTGGCTTTTCAGTCACTAAAGGATAGTTTGTGTAATGCACCTATTCTGACGTTACCTGATGGGCCAGATGATTTTGTTGTGTATTGTGATGCATCGAATCAAGGATTTGGATGTGTGCTAATGCAAAGAGGGTAAAGTGATAGCTTACGCGTCTCGACAACTCAAGATTCATGAGAAGAATTATACCAATCATGATCTAAAGCTTGGTGCGGTAGTATTTACTCTCAAGAATTGGAGACATTATCTGTATGGCACAAAGAGTGTTGTTTATACAGATCATAAGAGTCTTCAACATATTTCAGTCAGAAGGAGCTGAATATGTGACAAATAAGGTAGATTGAGTTATTTAGTGATTATGATTGTGAGATTCGCTATCATCCTGGAAAGGTGAATGTGGTAGCTGATGCTTTAAGTAGAAAGGAGCGGATTAAGCCTAAGCCTGTGCGAGAAATGTGTATGACGTTGCAGTCGGGAATTAAGGGTAAGATATTGGCAGCACAAGAGGAAGCTCTTAGGAATGAGAATGCGACTGCTGAGATGTTGCGTGGATTGGATCAGCAGATGGAGAAAAAGGAGGATGGTGGACTATACTTCTTAGATAGAATATGGGTTCCATCGGTAGGAGGTGTAAGGACGTTGATAATGGATGAAGCTCATAAGTCGAGATACTCGATTCATCCAGGATCAGACAAGATGTATTATGATCTTAGAGATGCTTACTGGTGGCCGGGAATGAAGAGGGAAATAGCTGAATATGTTAGCCAATGTTTGACTTGTTTGAAAGTTAATGGTGAACATCAGAAACCCTCTGGGTTGTTACAACAGCCGCCGATTCCTGAGTGGAAATGGGAGAGAATAACAATGGATTTTATTACTAAGTTGCCTAGAACAAGTAGTGGACATGACACGATATGGGTCATAGTGGACAGGCTGACGAAGTCTGCACATTTTCTGGCCATTCGTGAAGATTATAAGATGGAAAAGCTGGCGAGGATTTATATTAATGAGATTGTGGCGAGACATGGTGTGCCTGTGTCGATTATTTCAGATCGCGACAGTAGGTTTACCTCGCGGTTTTGGCAATTATTGCAAAAGGCGTTGAATACACAGTTGGATATGAGCACTGCTTATCATCCACAGACTGATAGGCAAAGTGAGCGAACGATTCAGACTTTGGAGGATTTACTTAGAGCGTGTGCTATTGATTTTGGAGGAAGCTGGGATACTCATTTGCCTTTGGCTGAGTTTTCCTATAACAACAGTTATCATTCCAGTATTAGATGTGCACCATTTGAGATGTTGTATGGAAGGAAGTGTAGATCACCTATTCTATAGACAGAGGTTGGGACAAGCCAACTAATTGGTCCTGAAATAGTGCAAGAGACTACAGATAAGGTGTTTCAGATTAAGGAAAGACTTAAGGCAGCAAGAGATCGCCAAAAGAGCTATGCAGATAATCGCCGTAAGCCCTTGGAGTTTAGTGTTGGTGATCTTGTAATGCTGAAAGTGTCTCCTTGGAAAGGTGTTGTGCGTTTCGGTAAGAAAGGCAAGTTAGCACCTAGGTATGTTGGACCGTTTGAAATTTCGAAAAGGATTGGACTTGTGGCATATCGGTTGAGATTACCTGAGGAGTTAAATAGTGTGCATGATACGTTCCACATATCTAATTTGAAGGAATGTTTGGCGGATGCTAATTTGCATGTGCCATTAGAAGAGATTAAGATTGATAAGACTCTTCACTTTGTTGAGGAACCTGTTGAGATTATGGATTGAGAGGTCAAGAGTATGAAACGTGGTAAGATAGCGTTGGTGAAGGTACGTTGGAATTCCAAACGTGGTCCTGAGTTTACTTGGGAACGTGAGGATCAGATGAGATCCAAGTACCCGAAGTTGTTTGCTGAGAAGGTTGATGAGACGAGCTGTTAAATCTCGGGACGCGATTTCCCTAAGTGGGGGATGATGTAACAACCGTGATTTTAGCAGGTTAGTTTGATTAATAGTCTCAACTCGTTTAACTTTGTTTTAATGTGTATTGTGTGTTTGTGTGAATTATATGTGGTAAATGTGCGATATAGGTGTGGTATGTATGTAAGTTGGCACTAAATCCCTTAGTGTGAGAGTTTCGTCATGTTGAGTAGTGTTAAATTTTGGGAAAAGTTCATTTTGATCGCCTTTGTGGTGTAGAAATGACTTGTGTAATTTTGGTGTTTTGGTGGTTTTGCGTAACGAGTCTCCGTTCAATTGTTTGAGCGTTAGTAAGTTACGTGGAGATTATTTTTATGGGTTATTTTAATGTTAAGTGTGAAAATTCTATTTTTGAAAACTTTATTTTGAAAATGATATTTTTCCGGATTGTCGTAAAAATGTAAGTTTAACGCGTAGGATGTTAATTTCGGTATAGGGTTATTATAAAATATAAAGAGTATAAGGTTTTAAGTGTAATAATTAAATTTTATAAAATATATATATATATATATATATATATATATATATATATATATATATATATATATATATATATATATATATATATATATAGGGTAAAGTTAAAATAAAAAGACAAATATCCGTACATTACGTAAAAAGAATTTTTTTTCGAAAAAAGTTCGCGAAAAAAATCCAAAAAAATCCCACAAGATCAGGTATGTTGGTGCATAAAAATTCTGTGAAAGAAGTTTTTCTGATTTTGAGTTTTTATACGTTTTTTTTAATGCACAAAAAACGAATTTTGATGCGCAAAAAAATTTTGATGCACAAAATTTTCAACTTGTTTTAGTTAGATGCGCAATATTATTTTGATTAAAAAATTCAAAAGAACGTGGGTGCAAAAACGAATTTTTGATGCACAAAAAAGCGATTTAATGCACAAACGTGTTTTTTCATAATTTCTTTTCAGAAAAAATATCCACTTTTAGAAAAACTTCCTTCACAACTTTTTCATGCACCAACATACCTGATCTTTTGGAATTTTTAGAGAAAATTTTTGAAAAAAAAATTCTTTTTACGTAATGTACGGATATTTGTCTTTTTATTTGATCTTTATCCTATATATATATATATATATATATATATATATATATATATATATATATATATATATATATATATATATATATATATATTATATATAAAATTCGGTCGGTTAGGGTAAAAAGAAAAAAAAAGGGAAACCAAATTGTATTTTAATTGCAAAACTTGGAGGAAAAGATATCTAGAATTTTCCATGAGGCCTATAAATACAAAACCAAAACCCTCATTCCCCTCTTTGTGAAAAATTCGGCCAAACCTAAAAGGAAGAGAGGAAGAATATTTTTTTAAGGTTTTCATTCTTCAAGAATTAAGGTAAATTTTAATACTTATGTTTAAATAAATTTTATGATTCATGTAATACAAATTGTGATGGATTAGGGTTTATATTTAGATCTGTAAATTGATGATATTAAACATGTTAGAGTCATTAATTAGTGATATTATAATGATTGGTGAAGTAATTAGGGTTTTAAACATGTTAATTAATGAGTTATGAATCTGGCAGAATTAATAGGCTGTAAAGATTCGATTGTATTTAATAGATGGGGATGAGTTAGATCACGAATTTTATGTCTAGATTGTACTACAGAGAAAGAGTTTTCCAAAAAGTCCAGCCACGAGTGTTTTTGAGGTAGGGAAGTCAGTCAAACGAATTTTATGAGTTAAGGTGTCAAAACTGTTAAATCGGGACAGAATTAGGGTAAAAGTATTGAGGTCAATGGTGGCTTTTAAAGTATAATTAGGGTTAGGAATTCTGTGGGAATTGAATTCTATATTATATTAGACTTCCACGCGAAAATTAGACGATAATAAGTTGTGCGAGTATGTCTAAGAGGTCAAAACTTTTTGATGTCCGATCAGATCCGAATCTGGATAGATGACATGTTTGATTTTTCATTGAGTACTTGTGTATGTTTTTAGTGCATGGCCTTCTGGGACAAGCTTGTATGCTTATGAAGGATCATGGTGAATTTTTGGTGTGGGTTGTGAAGCTTTATTCGCTGTGATTTTATGTGGGTGAAAGTACCCTACAAATCTGCATTTTCTGAAAGTTTTAATAAAGGGATTTAGTGAGTGTAAAGTATTGAGTGATGATTAGTATGGAGTCTAGGTAATCCATAGTGGGTTATATGAACATTAGACATCCATCATATATATGTGTTACATGGACTATAGCTTTTAGCTTGGTCGCGTGTAATGTGGTATTGTTTGTTTGTATGGATTTGTGTGTTGATAACTTGGAAGCTGCGGAGTTGAGGTGAGTTCATAGTCCCATATTTTTACTTTGTTTTAAACTTGGGATGGAGATGATGCTTGTATTTAAATTGTTTTGAGATTACTGTGATTATGTGTTTAATAAAAGGCATGGACGTGTAATTGTTATTATACTTTTACTGCATGTTATTGTGGTGTTTAATTGTGGTGATTATTTGAGTGGGAAAGTCCTAGTGGCTCTACTCATTATAATTATCTTGGATCGGTGGGCGCGTTCCGTCCCAATTGTGGTGGTATTTGGATCGGTGGGCGCGTTCCGTCCCAATTGTGGTGGTATTTGGATCGGTGGGCACGTTCCGTCCCAATTTATGTGGTGTTTGGATCGGTGGGCACGTTCCGTCCCAGTTTATTGGATCGGTGGGCACGTTCCGTCCCGTAAGCTATGATTGCATGTTAGTTGTATAATAACTATATTGTTGCTGTCCTGCTATTCTATGTTTTATAATCACAGTGAACTAACGATCAAGGTGTTTTGTGTGTCTTAAACCTATGAATCTCACCAACATTATGTTGACGTTTTAAGCATCATTTTCAGGTGAGCATTCTAAGGCTAAGGTAGAAGGGCGCGATTAGAAGAGACCTAGTTTGCATTGAGGATGGCTTATCTTTGAATTTAGTTTGATTAAGTGAACTTTGTTTGTGATACTCGAATGTTTTTCATTATTACTTTATGTTTTAATGAAGATACCTTGGAGGTTGTTTTTTGTTGTTTTGGTTTGGGGTATCGTTACGACACTTTGTGTCTGTTCTTTACTCTTTATATTTGCATATAGTAATTCTCTATATAGACGCCATGTGTTGTGATGATATCCATGATGTTGCACTCGCGTTTCCGCCATCGGCGAGGCTTTTTTGGATTTTTTACGTGCTTTTTATATGGCGATTTCATTGGTGCGCTTTTCATGAGTGAGTTTGTTTTGTGTGTTTTCTTTTTTTATTACAGATCGAGTTAGTACAGCTTTTTGGCCATTTTGTTTTGTCAATATATTTGTTTATGTTGGACTATTGGATCATGGTGGTGGTTTGGTTAATGTTTTTTATGTATTTGGTGGTGTGATCAACTTGATGAACACTTTGTTACTAATAATCATTGGATACATGTTTTCATTTTATCTACAAGAAGGTCACTATATCATGTTAACCCGGTAAAATGAATAAACAGTTTGTAACTACATAAGAATAAGTATGAAATGTATCTCGTATAATACATTGTAAAATGGCAAACTCAACCTTTAGTATAAAAAATCACAAATACATTGTTGAGAAAAATATTTTTTTTCAAACCATTACGTACTTTTTAAAGTTCTTTTGCAATGTTTGGATTAGTGTAACTTTTATACATATCACCATATTCAAATAATGAGGTTATGTCAAACTATGTATGATGTTTACTATCTTTCTTTGCTTTGTCAGGTAAACATTCCGAGTATTTCACAAATAAAAGACACACATGAAATAGAAATGTCAACAAGTTAAATGTGTAAGTGATCTAAAAAAATATAGCAAATGATAATATTTCATTGAGAAATACAAAAATGTGGAGTGTGACTGAAGAGAATTCAGAGTATGGAGGTGTTATACAAAGAAATGACGTCTTTCATTGATTACACTATTCAAGAAATAGGTGATGGAGTTGGTGTAGCTAGAGAGGAAAAATGCAGGGGGCTAGGATGATATAAAGAATTGTTATTATATTCTTTTACTATTGCTTTGCAATTCTCTTTCACACTTCAAAATTTGAGAAACATAACTCTGTAAAAGAAGAAATGGTCTAATGTGAACAACTGAACATCTATGTAATACTTTTGGACCAATGCAACAAGCAACAAATTTTAATATGTTTGGGGAGGAATGGAGATAGTAAGAAGAAGTACCAATTATGATTATCATTAAAAACTAATCTATAACATTATTTCTTTTTTATAATCTTATTGAAACACATTTTGTTGCAAAGTTGTATTATAATTTTACATGTTGAATTTTGTGATGGTATATATACTTATTTTTCATATTTTGTGAGTCCTTAACTAGGGGTGTTCACGATTCGAGTCGAGTCGAGTTTCAGAATATTCGAGCTCAGCTCGATTAACTATTACTCAGCTCGAGCTCAACTCGAGCTCGAATAGTTTCTAAATATCCTACTCGAACTCGAGCTCGAGTGTTTTATATTTGTTCGAGCTCGAGCTCGAGGCTCGTTTAGTTATATCAATATTTTTCAAAACTATATAAGCTCAATTTTTTCAATTTTACCTTAGCTCGTCTAGTAGCCTATTTTAGGTACAAAAAGAAAACTTGACTAAGCCATTAATAATGAGCTATATATATTTATACATTGCCGATATAGCTCGATGAAGCAGCTAAGACCCAAGCATGTGTTGAGCCCAAGTGCTTTACGGTATATTTTTTAAAGAAAACATACCTAGAGTGCAACTACTTTTTTAGTAAAGGATTGAGGCTCTGATTTTATAGTGTTGTATTCTCTTGGTGGTTCTACTTCACAAGCAATGTGGGATAAATGCAAGTATTATCTTTCTCTTTGCTTTAACTTTGTCTGTTTTCATCTTTTTGTAACCCTTTTCCTTATACATTTTAGTTTAATAAAAAAAATCATTTTACGTTTATGTATTTCTAGTTTTACAACTAAACAAAATTACAACAACTTAATATACATTTAGATGTGCATGATTACATTGAGTAATCTGTTTTAATTATCTTTGATTTGTAATCTTTACTTACTATTTTAATTGTCTTTGATTTATAATCTTTACTTTTTATATATATAAAGAACCAACGCCCAATGATTAAAACAAAAAAAAAAACAAAAAAAAACAAAAAAATGTTACAAAAGTAAATTAATGATATTATTAAAGATAAGGAACTTTATTCATGATTCAAGTATGTTTATCACGGTTTGTTTTGATTAACATTTTATGCGTTCTTAGATTGCTATGGTAAGTTTTTTGCATGTTTGTGTGCGACACGCAAAGACCAAATGGTGTTGGCTTGTGAGATTGTTACGTAAGATGAAAAAATTAATGCTCATTTGCATGGTTGCAAAAAACGCTAGGTGATAGTCGGACGGTCGACATTAAGGTGTGGCATAGGAGGATTGATCATTTCTAGATAGAATATTTAAAATATATGCATATGTTGATAAATTTAATCTTTTCTTCTTCTCATTTACAACAATTACTTCACAAAAGCGCCTAGGCAACTTTTTGCAACTACTTCGGTAGTTATCGAATTTAGAGGTTGTCTGTTTGATAAATTTAACATTTTGGAAGCATGCATCATTTTAGACTATCCTACGAAAAAGCTCAATGAATGTCAACTAAAGACAAGAGCTATCTAACACCATGTATTAAAAATAATATATCGTGAATTAACAAGAACCATGTTAATCTTGTGAAATATCATATAACAAGTATCATGCAAATTATGTTAACGTCTAGTAGCATGAAACATATATAAGCATGCAGACAAAACCTTTCGAAGGTTTATACATTTGACTATCAATCAAATAATTATCATAATAACGTCAAGATACTTAATCATATCAAACAAATAACATGTAATCAACACATGTAAATGTAATGCAAGTAATTTTACTAAGAAAAATCACATCTACTACTTGGTTGATTTATATTCCTAAGACAAGATAAATTATCTTATTTTAATACTTACTTTAGGCAAGTATAGGAATAAATATTTTTCAAGTTGGAGAATGAATATGAGACTATTACTAGCGGTGCTCAATTCAGGCTAAACACGACCATTTTTACGGGTGATTCCACATACCCAACTTCTCTGCTGGAAGCAATTTAACCGTTAGGTTAAATTGAGTTTCTAGTGCAATAGGTTCTCCAGTAGTCATTCTCATGTCTGAAAGATAGGAATTCCTATTTTTGCCTATCAAAGTATATAAAATATGATAGTTCACCAATAATTGGCTTAATGAGACTCAACTATTTCTATTAAAACTAAGGTGATGAAGATGTCATGTTATACACGGGAATTTGACAAATATGTGTCAACAGATTTTAATCTTTGTGTTTGGAATCTGAGGTTAAATGATCTAAAGGGTGACATCTTTTATGTTGAGTTTAAGTATGTGTTATGCAAGTGATTTGATCATCTAAGACCAAGAGATGTGTTTGTGTGTGATAATGGAATATGTTAAGAACGTTCTCAAGAAAGTTCTTTGGAACAAGTATCTAAATAAAGTTACCAACTTTTATAGATCTTGTGTATGCTCTAGAGATGTGTAAGATATGCACAAGGTTTGAACTAGATTATGAGCAAGGTTTGGTTATGATGTACGCTTGAAAGGAAATAGACACATATAGTATCTTTCAACAAGTAAGATTATCTCATGGGATAAAGTCATCATGCTTATGAAAACAAGTATGACAGGATGAGGGGGAAGCTCTAGCTCATAGAACTTGTATGTGTAGTGAAATCTCTTGTAACACAACCGTTCATGTTGCAAGGAGAGAATGATGCATAGGATATACATTATCCTTTTAACAAGATGAAAACGCATGATTTTTTAGGCATAATGTTTTTCAAAACATCATGTTTTCCTAAATGAAGATATGAAGCCAAAGTGTTTGAATGTGATAGTCCTATCCTAAATGATGACAAGAGAAATTCACTTGAGTTTCTTATGTATACTTCTCAAGAGTCATTGTCACTTTGGGGTGCATGAGGTTGGCTTTGAGATTGCATTTTAACATATGTTTGTTAAAATGTTGATTTAAGGTTTAATGAAACTTATGCAGAAGTTTAACGACAAAGTATTAATACTTTGATAACTTGTGAAAGAGGTACTAATTAAACCTAGTGGAAATTGATAAACAATGAATGTGAGCATCATGCTCATTTGACGGTGAAGGTTCTAATCCTATAGGTGATAAAGTATGGTTGAGTTTGTTTAACGAGTGTTTGGACAAAGGGCTTTTTGAGCAATGCACCCAATGGATTCAAATGAGAATAAGGATTGTGGTGATGTAGGGGTTTGTTTTGCTATGAAAGTACTTAGGTTTTATGGATGTTGAAAGCAACAAGGATGGAGACTAATTCTTCTGATCCATAGGTAGGTACAACTAGTGTGTGATGCGATCTGAAGCTTAGGGCCTGAGATATATCACAGAGGTGAAAGTGACGGGACGATGGTGAAAGTACAAGTGTACTTAGGTGATAGGATAAGTGTTTTAACATATGTTGTTAAAATACTTGGGTGTTGATTCTTTCGGATATGACTTTTAATGACTACAATCGTAAGTCAGATTTACTTGAATATTTCAGAAGAAATACTTAAGTTGTCAATCCTACTTTGATGAGATTGGATAGCATTCAAGGATAGCAAGAGTTGATAATACATCTATAACCTAAGTGTGAGTTATGACTCGATGTAAATCTTAATCGTCTTGAAGGATGAC